>JAGKTI010013326.1:0-23214 GCA_018397915.1 Birgus latro
ATTTTACCTAAGAAAATATGGTTTTGGGTGTAACAGAAAACCTGACACTGTTAATTTTTTTATTTTTTTTTTACCACTACGAGGCTCAACGTAATTTTGAACTGCTTCTGTTGGAGAAAAAGAAAGTCGAAGTTTTTAAATTGTTTCGGTGATCCTCACAAAGTTTCAGTCTACAGTATTTGTTCTAAGAAACCATAGGTGCCAGCTCTTTCCGTGTCAGTCGACTTCTTGTTCCTCTTCATAAATGTGACATTTTCACCCTCACAAGTGTCTTCTTAGTTCTGAATATAATATATAATGTGTTTTACAATCACCTTTGAGAATACGTGGGAGTTGCATATTCAGCGTTTTCGCCGAGAAATACGCATATTCAGCCATCAATAGATTAGAAGAGAATGGACCAACCTCCAAATCGGAAGCTATCAACCGGAACTATTTCAAAATTTGCACTACTTCTTGTCCTTGAAATCACGGCTAAGGGGAAAAAAATCGACATATCAGAAGTTAATAATGCAGAATTCCGTCTCAAAAGGAATCACAGTATTGAAAGATTTTACCTAAGGAAATGTGGTTTATGGTGTAACAGGAACTTTGATATTGTGATTTTTTTTTTTTTCGCCACGAGGCTTGACGTAATTTTAAACTGCTTCTGGAGAAAAAAATAAATCGAAGTTTTTACATTGTTTCGGTGATCCTGACAATGTTAAAGCTATTTGTTCTTAAAAACCTAAGGTGCCAGCTGTCTTTACGTGTCAGTCGACTTCTTGTTATCCATCATATATGTGACATTTTCATTTTCACAACTGTCTTCTTAGTTCTGAATATAATATCATGTGTGTTACAATCGCCTATGAGAACACTAGAAGTCTCGCAATCAGGGTTTTCGCTGAGAAATACGCTTTTTCAGCCATCATTAGATTAAAAGAGCATGGACCATCCTCCGAAGCGGATGCTATCAGCCGGAACTATATCACAATTTGCACTACTTCTTGTACTTGAAGTCACGGCTAAGGGAAAAAAAATCGACAAAGCGGAAGTAAATAATTCAGAATTACGTCTCTAAAAGGATCAGAGTATTAAAAGATTTTACCTAAGGAAATGTGGTTTTTGGAGTAACAGAAACCTTGATATTGTGATTTTTTTTTTTTTTTACGCCACGATTCTCGACGTAATTTTAAACAGTTTCTGCTGGAGAAAAAAAAAGTTTTCAAATTCTTTCGGTGATCCTCACAAATATATAAGCTATTTGTTCTTACAAAGCTAAGGCGCAAGCTCTCTTTACGTTTCAGTCGACTTCTTATCCTTCATAAATGTGACATTTTCACCCTCACAAGTGTCTTCTTAGTTCTGAATATAATATAATGAATTTTACAGTCAACTTTGAGAACACTTGAGGAAGTTGCATATTCAGCGTTTTCGACGAGAAATACGCTTATTCAGAGATCATTAGATAAAAAGCTAATGGACCTACCTCCAAAACAGTTGCTATCAGCCGGAACTATTTCACATTTTGCTTTAATCCTTGTCCTTCATGTCACAGCTAATAAGAAAAAAAAATCGACATAGAAGTTAATAATCCAGAATTCCGTTTCATGAGGAATCATAGTATTGAAAGATTTTACCTAAGGAAACATGGTTTTTGGTTTTACAGAAACCTTGATATTGAGGATTTTTTTTTTCTTTACCGCCAAGATGTTCGACGTAATTTTAAACTGATAGTGTTGGAGAAAATAAATAAATGAAAAATTCGAAGTTTTTAAATTGTCTCTGTAATCGTCACACTGTATCAAGCTCTTTGTTATTAAAAACATATGGTGTCAGCTCTCTTTACTTCATTGTCGACTTCTTGTTACCCTTCATAACTGTGACATTTTCAACTTCACAAGTGTCTTCTTAGTTCTGAATATAATATAATGTGTTTTACAATCAACTTTGACAACACTTGAGGAAGTTGCATATTCAACGTTTTCTCCGAGAAATACGCTTTTTCAGCCATTATTAGATAAAAAGAGAATGGACCAACCTCCAAAACGGATAATATCACCCGGAACTATTTCACATTTTTCACTTCTTATCCTTGAAGTCACGGCTAAGAAAAAAAAAATCGACAAATCAGAAGTTAATAAGCCAGAATTCCGTCTTAAGAGGAATCACAGTATTGAAAGATTTTACCTAAGAAAATTTGGTTTTTGGTGTAACAGAAAACCTGACACTGTGAAAGTTTTTTTTTTTTTTTTTTTTTTTACCACTACAAGGCTCAACGTAATTTTGAACTGCTTCTGCTGGAGAAAAAGAGGGTCGAAGTTTTTAAATTGTTTCGGTGATCCTCACAAAGCTTCAATCTACAGTATTTGTTCATAGAATCCATAGGTTCCAGCTCTCTTTCCCTGTCAGTCGACTTCTTGTTACCCTTCATAAATGTTACATTTTCACCCTCACAAGTGTCTTCTTAGTTCTGAATATAATATAATGTGTTTTACAAGCAACTTTGAGAACACATGAGGAAGTTGCATATTCAGCGTTTTCGCCGAGAAATACGCTTTTTCAGCAATCATTAGTTTAAAAGAGAATAGACCAACCTCCAAAACGGATGATATCAGCCGGAACTGTTTTACAATTTGCACTACTTCTTGTCCTTGAAGTCACGGCTAAGAAAAAAAAATCGACAAATCAGAAGTTAATAAGGCAGAATTCCGTCTTAAGAGTAATCACAGTATTGAAAGATTTTACCTAAGAAAATATGGTTTTTGGTGTAACAGAAAACCTGACACTGTGAAAGTTTTTTTTTTTTTTTTTTTACTACTACTAGGCTCAACGTAATTTTGAACAGCTTCTGCTGGAGAAAAAGAAAGTCGAAGTTTTTAAATTATTTCGGTGAACCTTCGAAAGTTTCAATCTACATTATTTGTTCTTAGAAACCATAGGTGCCAGCTCTCTTTCCGTGTCAGTCGACTTCTTGTTACCCTTCGTAAATGTGATATTTTCACCCTCACAAGTGTCTTCTTAGTTCTGAATATAATATAATGTGTTTTACAATCAACTTTGACGATACTTGATGAAGTTGCATATTCAACGTTTTCGCCGAGAAATATGCTTTTTCATCCATCATTAGATTAAAAGAGAATGGACCAACCTCCATAACGGATGACATCAGCCGGAACTGTTTTTCAATCTGCACTATTTCTTGTCCTTGAAGTCACGGCTAAGGGAAAAAAAATCGACATACCAGAAGTTAATAATCCAGAATTCCGTCTCAAGTGGAATCATAGTATTGAAAGATTTTACCTAAAGAAATGTTTTTTTTTGGTGTTACAAAATCCTTGGTTATGTGCAAATTTTTTTTCGTACCGCCACGAAGCTCGGCGTAATTTTAAACTGCTTGTGCTGCACAAAAAAAAAAGAGAAAAGAAAATTTCGAAGTTTTCAAATTGTATCGGTGATCCTCACACTGTATCAAGCTTTTTGTTCTTAAAAACCTAAGGTGCCAGCTCTCTTGTCAGTGGACTTCTCGTTACCCTTCATAAATGTGACATTTTCCCCCTCACAAGTGTCGTCTTAGTTCTGAATATAATATAATGTGTTTTACAATCAACTTTGAGAACACGTGGAAGTTGCATATTCAGCTTTTTCGCCGAGAAATACGCATATTCAGCCATCAATAGATTAAAAGAGAATGGACCAACCTCCAAAACGGATGCTATCAGCCGGAACTATTTCAAAATTTGCACTACTTCTTGTCCTTGAAATCACGGCTAAAGGGAAAAAAAATCGACATATCAGAAGTGAATAATGCAGAAATCCGTCTCAATAGGAATCACAGTATTGAAAGATTTTACATAAAGAAATGTGGTTTATTCTGTAACAGAAACCTTGATATTATTATTATTTTTTCTTAGACGAGGCTCGACGCAATTTTAAACTGCTTCTTGAGAAAAAAAATCGAAGTTTTTAAATTGTTTCGGTGATCCTCACAATGTTAAAGCTATTTGTTCTTAAAAACCTAAGGTTCCAGCTCTCTTTACGTGTCAGTCGACTTCATGTTACCCTTAATAAATGTGACATTTTCACCCTCACAAGTGTCTTCTTAGTTCTGAATATAATATGTTTTACAGTCAGCTTTGAGAACACGTGGAAGTTGCATATTCAGCGTTTTCGCCGAAAAATACGCATATTCAGCCATCAATCGATTATAAGAGAATGGAATAGCCTCCAAAGCGGATGCTATCAGCCGGAACTATTTCAAAATTTGCACTACTTGTCCTTGAAATCACGGCTAAGGGGGAAAAAACCGACATATCAGGAGTGAATAATGCAGAAATCCGTCTCAATAAGAATCACAGTATTGAAAGATTTTACCTAAGGAAATGTGGTTTATGCTGTAAGAGAAACCTTGATATTATTAATTATTATTATTTTTTTGACGATGATGGACGTAATTTTAAACTGCTTCTGGAGAAAAAAAAATCGAAGTTTTTAAATTGTTTCGGTGATCCTCACAATGTTAAAGCTATTTGTTCTTAAAAACCTAAGGTGCCAGCTCTCTTTACGTGTCAGTCGACTTCATGTTACCCTTCATAAATGTGACAAATTCACCTTCAGAAGTGTCTTCTTAGTTCTGAAAATAATATAATTCGTTTTACAATCAGCTTTGAGAACACGTGGAAGTTGCATATTCAGCGTTTTCGCCGAGAAATACGCATATTCGGCCATCAATCGATTAAAAGAGAATGTAATAACCTCCAAAACGGATGCTATCGGCCGGAACTATTTCAAAATTTGCACTACTTCTTGTCCTTGAAATCACGGCTATGGGGAAAAACAACATCGACATATCAGAAGTTAATAATCCAGAATTCCGTCTCAAGAGGAATCACAGTATTGAAAGATTTTACCTAAGGAAATGTGGTTTATGGTGTAACAGAAACTTTGATATTGTGATTTTTTTTTTTTCGCCATGAGGCTTGACGTAATTTTAAACTGCTTCTGGAGAAAAAAAAATCAAAGTTTTTAAATTGTTTCGGTGTTCCTCACAATGTTTCAAGCTATTTGTTCTTAAAAACCCAAGGTGCCAGCTCTGTTTACGTGTCAGTCGACTTCTTGTTATCCATCATATATGTGACATGTTCACTTTTATAACTGTCTTCTTTGTTCTGGTTATTATATCATGTGTTTTATAATCAACTATGAGAACAATTGAAGTTTCATACTCAGGGTTTTCGCCGAGAAATACTCTTTTTCATCCATCATTAGATTAAAAGAGCATGGACCAACCTCCTAACCTAATGCTATCAGCCGGAACTATTTCACAATTTGCACTGTTTCTTGTTCTTGAAGTCACGGCTAAGGGAAAAAAAATCGACAAATCGGAAGTTAATAATCCAGAATTACGTCTCTAGAAGGATCAGAGTATTGTAAGATTTTACCTAAGGAAATATGGTTTTTGGAGTAAGAGAAACCTTGATAATGTGATTTTTTTTTTTTTTTTTCGGCAACAAATCTCGACGTAATTTTAAACAGTTTCTGCTGGAGAAAAAAAAAGTTTTCAAAATTGTTTCGGTGATCCTCACAAATTATCAAGCAATTTGTTCTTACAAAGCTAAGGTGCCAGCTCTCTTTACGTTTCAGTCGACTTCTTACCCTTCATAAATGTGACATTTTCACCCTCACAAGTGTCTTCTTAGTTCTTAATATAATATAATGTATTTTGCAGTCAATTTTGAGAACACTTGAAGAAGTTGCATATTCAGCGTTTTCGCCGAGAAATACGCTTATTCAGCCATCATTAGATTAAAGGCTAATGGACCTACCTCCAAAACGGTTGCTATCAGCCGGAACTATTTCTCAATTTGCACTAGTACTTGTCCTTAAAGTCACGGCAAAGGGGAAAAAAAATCGACACATCAGAAGTTAATAATCCAGAATTCCGTTTCAAGAGGAATCACAGTATTGAAAGATTTTACCTAGTACTTGTCCTCAAAGTCACGGCAAAGGGAAGAAAAATCGACATATCAGAAGTTAATAATCCAGAATTAAGTATGAAGAGGAATCACGTTATTGAAAGATTTTACCTAAGGAAATGTGGTTTTTGGAGTTACAAAAACCTATATATTGTGCATTTTTTTTTTTTTTACCGCAACGAAGCTGGACTTAATTTTAAACTGATGTGCTGAAGAAAAAAAAAATGAAGTTTTTAAATTGTGTCTGTGATCCTCACACTGTATCAAGCTTTTTGTTATTAAAAGCATAAGGTGCCAGCTCTCTTTACTTGTTAGTTGACTTCTTATTACCCTTCATAAATGTGACATTTTCACCCTCACAAGTGTCTTCTTAGTTCTGAATATAATATAATGTGTTTTACGATCAACTTTGAGAACACTTTAGGAAGTTGCATATTCAGCGTTTTCGCCGAGAAATACGCTTATTCAGCCATCATTAGATTAAAAGAGAATGGAGAAACCTCCAAAACGGATGCTATCAGCCGGAAGTATTTCAAAATTTGCACTACTTCTTGTCCTTGAAGTCACGGCTGAGGAAAAAAAAAGTCGACAAATCAGAAGTTAATTATCAAGAACTCCGTCTCAAGAGGATTCACAGTTTTGAAGGATTTTACCTAAGGAAATGTGGTTTTTGATGTAACAAAAATATTGATATTGTGAAGTTATTTTTTTACAGCCGCGAGGATCAACGTATTTTTGAACAGATTCTGCTGGAGAAAAAGAAAGTCGTGAGTTTCTAAATTGTTTCGGTGATCATCACAAAGTTTCAATCTTTTTGTTCTCAGAAACCAAAGGTGCCAGCTCTCTTTCCGTGTCAGTCAACTTCTTGTGACATTTTCACCCTCACAAGTGTCTTCATAGTTCTGAATATAATATATTGTGTTTTACAAACAACTTTGAGAACACTTGATGAAGTTGCATATTCAGCGTTTTCCCCGAGAAATACGTTTTTTCAGCCATCATTAGATTAAAAGAGAATGGGCCAACCTCCATAACGGATGATATTAGCCGGAACTGTTTTACAATTTGCACTACTTCTTGTCCTTGAAGTCACGGCTAAGGGAATAAAAAATCGATATATCAGAAGTTAATAATCCAGAATTCCCTCTCAAGAAAAATCACAGTATTGAAAGATTTTACCTAAGGAAATGTGGTTTTTGGTGTTGCTGAAACCTTGATTTTGTGCAAATCTTTTTTTCTTACCGCCACGAAACTCGGCGTAATTTTAAACTGCTAGTGCTGGACAAAAAAAAAGAAAAAAAATGTGAAGCTCTCAAACTGTCTTGGTGATCTTCTTAGTGTATCAAGCTTTTGTTCTTAAAAACCTAAGGTGCCAGCTCCCTTGTCAGTCGACTTCTTGTTACCCTTCATAAATGTGATATTTTCACCCTCACAAGTGTCTTCTTAGTTCTGAATATAATATAATGTATTTTACGATCAACTTTGAGAACACTTGTGGAAGTTGCATTTTCAGCGTTTTCACCGAGAAATAAGCTTTTTCAGCCATCATTAGATTAAAAGAGAATGGACCAACCTCCAAAACGGATGCTATAAGCCGGAACTATTTCACAATTTGCACTACTTCTTGTTCGTGAAATCACGGCTAAGAAAAAAAAGTCGACAAATCAGAAGTTAATAAGCCAGAACTCCGTCATAAGAGGAATCACAGTATTGAAAGATTTTACCTAAGAAAATATGGTTTTGGGTGTAACAGAAAACCTGACAGTTTTTTTTTTTTTTTTTACCACTACGAGGCTCAACGTAATTTTGAGCTGCTTCTCTTGGAGAAAAAGAAAGTCGAAGTTTTTAAATTGTTTCGGTGATCCTCACAAAGTTTCAGTCCACAGTATTTGTTCTTAGAAACCATAGGTGCCAGCTCTTTCCGTGTCAGTCGACTTCTTGTTACTCTTCATAAATGTGACATTTTCACCCTCACAAGTGTCTTCTTAGATCTGAGTTTAAAATAATGTGTTTTACAATCAACTTTGAGAATACGTGGAAGTTGCATATTCATCTTTTTCGCCGAGAAATACGCATATTCAGCCATCAATAGATTAAAAGAGAATGGACCAACCTCCAAAACGGATGCTATCAGCCGGAACTATTTCAAAATTTGCACTACTTCTTGTCCTTGAAATCACGGCTAAGGGAAAAAAAAATCTATACATCAGAAGTTACTAATGCAGAATTCCGTCTCAAGAGGAATCACAGTATTGAAAGATTTTACCTAAGGAAATATGGTTTATGGTGTAACAGAAACTTTGATATTGTGATTTTTTTTCCTCCACAAGGCTAGACGTAATTTTAAACTGCATCTGGAGAAAAAAAATAAATCGAAGTTTTTAAATTGTTTCGGTGATCCTGACAATGTTAAAGCTATTTGTTCTTAAAAACCTAAGGTGCCTGCTCTCTTTCCGTGTCAGTCAACTTCTTGTTACCCTTCATAAATGTGATATTTTCACCCTCACAAGTGTCTTCTTCGTTCTGAATATAATATACTGTGTTTTACAAACAACTTTGAGAACACTTGAGGAAGTTGCATATTCAGCGTTTTCGCCGAGAAATGCGCTTTTTCAGCCATCATTAGATTAAAAGACAACGGACCAACCACCATAACGGATGAAATCAGCCGGAACTGTTTTACAATTTGCACTACTTCTTGTCCTTGAAGTCACGGCCAAGGGGATAAAAAATCGATATATCAGAAGTTAATAATCCAGAATTCCCTCTCAAGAGAAATCACAATATTGAAGGATTTTACCTAAGGAAATGTGGTTTTTGGTGTTACAGAAACCTTGATTTTGTGCAAATCTTTTTTTTTTTTTTACCGCCACGGAACTCGGCGTAACTTTAAACTGCTTGTGCTGGACAAAAAAAATTAGAAAAAAAATTGAAGTACTCAAATTGTCTCGGTGATCCTCACACTCTATCAAGCTTTTTGTTCTTAAAAAAACCTAAGGTGCCTGCTCTCTTGTCAGTCGACTTCTTGTTACCCTTGATAAATGTGACATTTTCACCCTCACAAGTGTCTTCTTAGTTCTGAATATAATGTAATGTGTTTTACAATCAACTTTGAGAACACTTGAGGAAGTTGCATTTCCAGCGTTTTCGCCAGAAATAAGCTTTTTCAGCCATCATTTGATTAAAAGAGAATGGACCAACCTCCAAAACGGATGATATCAGCCGGAACTATTTCACAATTTGCACTTCTTCTTATCCTTGAAGTCACGGCTAAGATAAAAAATTGACAAATCAGAAGTTAATAAGCTAGAATTCCGTCTTGAGAGGAATCACAGTATTGAAAGATTTTACCTAAGAAAATATGGTTTTTGGTGTAACAGAAAACCTGACTCTGTGAATTTTTTTTTTTCTTTACCAGGACGAGGCTCAACGTAATTTTGAACTGCTTCTGCTGGAGAAAAAGAAAGTCGAAGTTTTTAAATTGTTTAGGTGATCCTCTCAGTTTCAATCTACAGTATTTGTTCATAGAAACCATAGGCGCCAGCTCTCTTTCCCTGTCAGTCGACTTCTTGTTACCCATCATAAATGTGACATTTTCACCCTCACAAGTGTCTTCTTAGTTCTGAATATAATATAATGTGTTTTTCAATCAACTTTGAGGACACTTGGTGAAGTTGCATATTAAGCGTTTTCGCCGAGAAATACGCTTTTTCAGCCATCATTAGATTAAAAGAGAATGGACGAAAATCCATAACGGATGATATCAGCCGGAACTGTTTTACAATTTGCACTATTTCTTGTCCTTGAAGTCACGGCTAAGGGGGAAAACATCGACATATCAGAAGTTAATAATCTAGAATTCAGTCTCAAGAGGAATCACAGTATTGAAAGATTTTACCTAAGGAAATGTGGTTTTTGGTGTTACAGAAACCTTGATTATGTGCATTTTTTTTTCTTACCACCACGAAGCTCGCCGTAATTTTTAACTGCTTGTGCTGGAAAAAAAAAATCGAAGTTTTCAAATTGTCTCGGTGATCCTCACACTGTATCAACAAGCTTTTTGTTCTTAAAAACCTAAGGTGCCAGCTTTCTTGTCAGTGGACTTCTTGTTACCCTTCATAAATGTGACATTTTCACCCTCACAAGTGTCTTCTTAGTTCTGAATATAATATAATGTGTTTTACAATCATCTTTGAGAATATGTGGAAGTTGCATATTCAGCTTTCTCGCCGAGACATACGTATATTCAGCCATCAATAGATTAAAAGAGAATCGACCAACCTCCAAAACGAATGCTATCAGCCGGAAGTATTTCAAAATTTGCACTAATTCTAGTCCTTGAAATCACGGCTAAGGGGGAAAAAAATCGACATATCAGAAGTTAATAATGCAGAATTCCGTCTCAAGAGGAATAACAGTATTGAAAGATTTTACATACGGAAATGTGGTTTATGCTGTAACAAAAACCTTGATATTATTATTCTTTTCTTTTTTTAGACGAGGCTCGAAGTAATTTTAAACCGCTTCTGGAGAAAAAAAATCGAAGTTTTAAAATTGTTTCGGTGATCCTCACAATGTTTCAAGCTAATTGTTCTTAAAAACCTAAGGTGCCAGCTCTCTTTACGTGTCAGTCGACTTCTTGTTATCCATCATATATATGACATTTTCACCTTCACAAGTGTCTTCTTAGTTCTGAATATAATATCATCTGTTTTACAATCAACTTTGAGAACACTTGAAGTTTCATATTCAACGATTTTGCCGAGAAATACGCTTTTTCATACATGATTAGATTAAAAGAGAATGTACCAACCTCTGAAACGGATGCCATCAGCCGGAAGTATTTCACAATTTGCACTACTACTTGTCCTTGAAGTCACGGCTTTGAAAAAAAAAAAAAAAACTCGACAAATCGGAAGTTAATAATCCTGAATTACGTCTCTAGAAGAATCAGAGTATTGAAAGATTTTACCTAAGGAAATGTGATTTTTGGTATAACACAAACGTTGATAGTGTGATTTTTTTTTTTTTTTACAGACCACGAGGCTCAACGTGATTTTAAAAAGTTTTTGGTAGAGAAAAAAGAAGTTTTCAAATTGTTTCGGTGATCCTCACAAATTTTCAAGCTATTTGTTCTTAAAAACCTAAGTTGTTAGCTCTCTTTACTTGTCAGTGGACTTCTTATCCTTCATAAATGTGACATTTTCACCCTCACAAGTGTTTTCTTAGTTCTTAATATAATATAATGTATTTTACAGTCAACTTTGAGAACATTTGAGGAAGTTGAATATTCAGCGTTTTCGCCGAGAAATACGGTTATTCAGCCATCATTAGATTGAAAGATAATGGACCTACCTCCAAAACGGTTGCTCACAGCCGGAACTATTTCACATTTTGCACTACTCCTTGTCCTTCATATCACAGCTAAGGAGAA
Organism: Birgus latro; assembly: GCA_018397915.1. NCBI lineage: Eukaryota > Metazoa > Arthropoda > Malacostraca > Decapoda > Coenobitidae > Birgus > Birgus latro. The sequence continues at coordinate 11,392 of JAGKTI010013326.1, forward strand.
AAAAAAAAATCGACATAGAAGTTAATAATCCAGAATTCCGTTTCAAGTGGAATCATAGTATTGAAAGATTTTACCTAATGAAACGTGGTTTTTGGAGTTACTGAAACCTTGATATTGTGCATTTTTTTTTTTTTTTTACCGCCAAGATGTTCGACGCAATTTTAAACTGATAGTCCTGGGGAAAATAAATAAATGAAAAATTCGAAGTTTTTAAATTGTCTCTGTAATCCTCACACTGTATCAAGCTCTTTGTTATTAAAAACATTTGGTGCCAGCTCTCTTTACTTGTTAGTCGACTTCTTGTTAGCCTTCATAACTGTGACATTTTCACCTTCACAAGTGTCTTCTTAGTTCTGAATATAGAATAATGTGTTTTACAATCAACTTTGACAACACTTGAGGAAGTTGCATATTCAACGTTTTGTCCGAGAAATAAGCTTTTTCAGCCATCATTAGATTGAAAGAGAATGGACCAAACTCCATAAAGGATGCTTTCAGCCGGAACTATTTCACAAATTGCACTACTTCTTAACCTTGAAGTCACGGCTAAGAAGAAAATAATCGAGAAATCAGAAGTTAATAATCCAGAATTCCGTCTCAAGAGGAATCACAGTATTGAAAGATTTTATCTCAGAAAATGTAGTTTTTGGTGTAACAGAAATCTTGGTATTGTGAAAGAGTTTTTTTTTTTTTTTTTTTTTTTTTTTACCGCCACGAGGCTCAACGTAATTCTGAACAGCTTCTGCTGGAGAAAAAGAAAGTCGAATTTTTTAAATTGTTTCGGTGATGCTCACAATGTTTCAAGCTATTTGTTCTTAAAAACCTAAGCTTCCAGCTCTTTTTACGTGTAAGTCGACTTTTTGTTTTCCATTATATATGTGACATTTTCACCCTCACAAGTGTCTTCTTAGTTCTGAATATAATATAATGTGTTTTACAGCCAAATTTGAGAACACTTGAGGAAGTTGCATATTCAGCGTTTTCGCCGAGAAATACGCTTATTCAGCCATCATTAGATTAAAAGAGAATGGACCTACCTCCAAAACGGATGGTATCAGCCGGAACTATTTCACAATTTGCACAACCTCTTGTCCTTGAAGTGACTGATAAGGGGAAAAAAAAATCGACATATCACCAGTTAATGATCCAGAATTGTGTGTCAAGAGGAATCACAGAATTGAAAGGTTTTCCCTAAGGAAATGTGGTTTTTGGAGTTACAGAAGAATTGATATTGTGCAAATGTTTTTTTTTTCTTTCCGCATCGAACCTCGACCTAATTTTAAACTGCTTGTGCTACAGAAAAAAGAAAAAGAAAAATTCGAAGTTTTTAAATTGTCTCGGTGATCCTCACACTGTATTAAGCTTTTTGTTCTTAAAAACCTATGGTGCCAGCCCCCCTGTCAGTCGACTTCTTGTTACACTTCATAAATGTGACATTTTCACCCTCACAAATGTCTTCTTAGTTCTAAATATAGTATTATGTGTTTTACAATCAACTTTGAGGGCACTTGAATTCGCATATTCAGCGTTTTCCTGAGAAATACGCTTTTTTAGCCATCATTAGATTAAATGAGAATCGACCAACCATCAAAACGTATGCTATCAGCATGAACTATTTCACAACTTGCACTACTTCTTGTCCTTGAAGTCACGGCTAAGGGGAAAAAAAAAATCGACAAATCAGAAGTTAATAATGCAGAATTCCGTCTCAAAAGGAATCATAGTATTGAAAGATTTTTCCTAAGGAAATGTGGTTTTTGGTGTAACAGAAACCTTGATATTGTGAAAATGTGTTCGCGTTTTTTTGTTTTTTTACAGCCACGAGGCTCAACGTAATTTTAAACTGCTTCTGCTGGAGAAAAAAAAAATGAAGTTTTATACTTGTTCGGTGATCCTTCCAAAGGTTCAAGCTATTTGTTCTTAGAAACCTATGGAGCCAGCTCTCGTTACGTGTCAGTCGACTTCTTGTTATCCTTCATAAGTGTGACATGTTCACCTTCACAAGTATCTTCTTAGTTTTGAGTATATAATGTGTTTTACAATCAAATTTGAGAACACTTGAGGAAGTTGCATATTCAGCGTTTTCGCCGAAAAATACGCTTATTCAACCATCATTAAATTAAAAGAGAATGGACCTACGTCCAAAACGGATGCTAACAGCCGGAAGTTTTTCACAATTTGCACTAATTCTTATCCTCGGAGGCACGGCTAAGGTGGAAAAAAATCGACAAATCAGAAGTTAATAATCCAGAATTCCGTCTTATAGGAATCACAGTATTGAAAGGTTTTACCTAAGGAAATGTGGTTTTTGGTGTAATAGAAACCTTGATATTGTGAAAATGATCGTTTTTTATTTTTAATGCCACTTGGCTCAATATAATTTTAAACTGCTTCTGCTGGAGAAAAAAAAAATCGAAGTTTTTAAATTGTTTTGATTGATCCTCACAAAGTTTCAAGCTATTTGTTCTTAGAATCCTAAGGTGCCAGCTCTCCATACTTGTCAGTCGACTTCTTGTTATCCTTCATAAATGTGACATTTTCACCTTCACAAGTATCTTTTTGGTTCTGAGCATATAATGTATTTTACAATCAAATTTGAGAATACTTGAGGAAGTTGCATATCCAGCGTTTTCGCCGAGAAATACGCTTTTTCAGCCACCATTAGATTAAAAGAGATTGGACCAACCTCCATAACGGATGATATCAGCCGGAACTGTTTTACAATTTGCACTACTTCTTGTCCTTGAAGTCACGGCTAAGGGGAAAAAAATCGATATATCAGAAGTTAATAATCCAGAATTCTGTCTCAAAAGAAATCACAGTATTGAAAGATTTTACCTAAGGAAATATGGTTTTTGGTGTTACAGAAATCTTGATTTTGTGCAAATCTTTTTTTTTTTTTTACCGCACCGAAGCTCGGCGTATTTTTAAAGTGCTTGTGCTGGACAAAAAAAAAAAAAAAGAAGTTTTCAAATTGTCTTGGTGATCCTCAAACTGTATCAAGCATTTTGTTCTTAAAAACCTAAGTTACCAGTTCACTTGTCAGTGGACTTCTTGTTACCCTTCATAAATGTGACATTTTCACCCTCACAAGTGTCTTCTTAGTTCTGAATATAATATAATGTGTTTTACAAAGAACTTTGAGAACACTTGAGGAAGTTGCATGTTCAGCGTTTTCGCCGAGAAATAAGCTTTTTCAGCCATCATTAGATTAAAAGAGAATGGACCAACCTCCAAAACGGATGATATCACCTGGAACAATTTCACAATTTGCACTTCTTCTTATCCTTGAAGTGACGGCTAAGAAAAAATATCGACATATCAGAAGTTAATAAGCCAGAATTCCGTCTTAAGAGGAATCACAGTATTGAAAGATTTTAAATAAGAAAATATGGTTTTTGGTGTAACAGAAAACCTGACACTGTGAAAGTTTTTCTTTTTTTTTTTTACCACTACGGGGCTCAATGTAATTTTGAACAGCTTCTGCGGAAGAAAAAGAAACTCGAAGTTTTTAAATTGTTTCGGTGATCCTCACAAAGTTTCAATCTACAGAATTTGTTCTTAGAAACAATAGGTGCCAGCTCTCTTTCCGTGTCAGCCGACTTCTTGTTACCCTTCATAAATATGAAATTTTCACCCTCACAAGTGTCTTCTTCGTTCTGAATATAATATAATGTGCATTACAATCAACTCTGATGACACTTGAAGTTGCATATTAAGCGTTTTCGTCGAGAAATAAGCTTTTTCAGCCAACATTAGATTAAAAGAGAATGGACCAACCTCGATAACGGATGACATCACCCGGAACTGTTTTACAATTTGCACTATTTCTTGTCCTTGAAGTCACGGCTAAGGGAAAGAAAATCGACATATCAGAAGTTAATAATCCAGATTTCCGTCTCAAAAGGAATCATAGAATTGAAAGATTTTACCTAAGGAAATGAGTGCTTTGGTGTTACAGAAACCTTGATTATGTGCAAATTTTTTTCTTACCGCCACTAAGCTCGGCGTAATTTTAAACTGCTTGTGCTGCACAAAAAAAAAAAAAAAATCGAAGTTTTCAAATTGTCTTGGTGATCCTCACACTGAATCAAGCTTTTTGTTCTTAAAAATCTAAGGTGACAGCTCTCTTGTCAGTGGACTTCTTGTTACCCTTCATAAATGTGACATTTTCACCCTCACAAGTTTCTTCTTAGTTCTGAATATAATATATTGTGTTTTGCAATCAATTTTGAGAATACGTGGAAGTTGCATATTCAGCTTTTTCGCCGAGAAATACTCATATTCAGCCATCATTAGATTATAAGAGAATGGACCAACCTCCAAAACGGATGCTATCAGCCGGAACTATTTCAAAATTTGCACTACTTCTTGTCCTTGAAATCACGGGTAAGGGGTATAAAAAATCGACATATCAGAAGTTAATAACGGAGAATTCCGTCTCAAGAGGATTCACAGTATTGAAATATTTTACATAAGGAAATGTGGTTTATGCTGTAACAGAAACCTTGATATTATTATTATTATTATTATTTTAGACGAGGCTCGACGTAATTTTTAACTGCTTCTGGAGAAAAAAAATCGAAGTTTTTAAATTGTTTCGGTGATCCTGACAATGTTAAAGCTATTTGTTCTTAAAAACCTAAGGTGCCAGCTCTCTTTACGTGTCATTCGACTTCTTGTTATCCATCATATGTGACATTTTCACCTTCACAAGTGTCTTCTTGAAGTTTCATATTCAGCATTTACGCCGAGAAAAACGCTTTTTCATCCATCATTAGATTAAAAGAGAATGGACCAAAATCCATAACGGGTGATATCAGAAGGAACTATTTGACAATTTGCACTACTTCTTGTCTTTGAAGTCACGGCTTTAGAAAGAAAAAACGACAAATCGGGAGTTAATAATCCAGAATTACGTCTCTTGAAGAATCAGGGAATTGAAAGATTTTACCTAAGGAAATGTGGTTTTTGGCATAACAGAAACCTTGATATTGTGATTTTTTTTTTTTTTTTACAGACCACGTGGCTCGACGTAATTTTAAAAGTATTTGCTGGGGAAAAAAAAAAATTTCAAATTGTTTCGGTGATCCTCACAAATTTTCAAGCTACTTGTTCTTAGAAACCTAAGGTGCCAGCTCACTTTACGTGTCAGTGGACTTCTTATCCTTCATAAATGTGACATTTTCACCCGCGCAAGTGTCTTCTTAGTTCTAAATATAAGATAATGTGTTTTACAGTCAACTTTGAGAACACCTGAGGAAGTTGAATATTCAACGTTTTCGCCGAGAAATACGCTTATTCAGCCATGATTAGATTAAAAGAGAATGGACCTACCTCCAAAACGGTTGCTATCAGCCGGAACTATATCACATTTTGCAGTACTTCTTGTCCTTGATTTCACAGCTAAGAAGAAACAAAAAATCGACATATCAGAAGTCAATAATCCAGAATTCCGTTTCAAGAGGAATCATAGTATAGAAAGATTTTATCTAAGGAAAAGTGGTTTTTGTTGTTACAGAAACCTTAATATTGTGCATTTTTTTTTTTTTTACCGCCACGAAGCTCGACGTAATTTTAAACTGAAAGTGCTGGAGAAAATAAATAAAAGAAAATGTCGAAGTTTTTAAATTGTCTCTGTAATTCTCACACTGTTTCAATCTTTTTGTTATAAAAAGCATAAGGTGCCAGCTCTCTTTTCTTGTTAGTCGATTTCTTGTTACCCTTCATAAATGTGACATTTTCACCCTCACAAGTGTTTTCTATAATATAATGTGTTTTACAATCAACTTTGAGAATACATGGAAGTTGCATATTCAGTGTTTTCGCCGAGAAATACGCATATTCAGTCATCAATATATTAAAAGAGAATGGAGAAACCTCCAAAACGGATGCTATCAGTCGGAACTATTTCAAATTTGCACTACTTCTTGTCCTTGAAATCACGGCTAAGGGGAAAAAAAAATTGACATATCAGAAGTTAATAATGCAGAATTCCGTCTCAAGAGGAATCACAGCATTGAAAGATTTTACATAAGGAAATGTTTTTTATGTGGTAACAGAAACTTTGATATTGTTTTTTTTTTTTTGCCACGAGGCTCGACGTAATTTTAAACCGCTTCTGGAGAAAAAAAATCGAAGTTTTAAAATTGTTTCGGTGATCCTCACAATGTTTCAAGCTATTTGTTCATAAAAACCTAAGGTGCCAGCTCTCTTTACGTGTCAGTCGACTTCTTGTTATCCATGATATACGTGACATTTTCACCTTCACAAGTGTCTTCTTAGTTCTGAATATAATATCATCTGTTTTACAATCAACTTTGAGAACTCTTGAAGTTTCATATTTAGCGTTTTTGCCGAGAAATACGCTTTTTCATCCATCATTTGACTAAAAGAAAATGGACCAACCTCCCAAACGGATGCCATCAGCCGGAAGTATTTCACAATTTGCACTACTTCTTGCCCTTGAAGTCACGGCTATGGAAAAAAGAAACTCGGCAAATCAGAAGTTAATTATCCAGAATTACGTCTCTAGAAGAATCAGAAAATTGAAAGATTTTACATAAGGAAATGTGGTTTTAGGTATAACAGAAACCTTGATATTGATTTTTTTTTTTTTTTGCAGACCACGAGGCTCAACGTGATTTAAAAAAGTTTTTGCTGGAGGAAAAAAGAAGTTTTCAAATTGTTTCGGTGATCCTCACAAATTTTCAAGCTATTTGTTCTTAGAAACCTAATGTGTCAACTCTCTTTACTTATCAGTGGACTTCTTATCCTTCATAAATGTGACATTTTCAGCCTCCCAAGTGTTTTCTTAGTTCTTTATATAATATAATGTATTTTACAGTCAACTTTGAGAACACTTGAGGAAGTTCAATATTCAGCGTTTTCGCCGAGAAATACGGTTATTCAGCCATCATTAGATTGGACCTACCTCCAAAACGGTTGCTCTCAGCCGGAACTATTTCACATTTTGCACTACTTCTTGTCCTTCAGGTCACAGGTAAGAAGAAAAAAAATTGACATAGAAGTTAATAATCCAGAATTCCGTTTCAAGAGGAATCATAGTATTGAAAGATTTTACATAAGGAAACGTGGTTTTTGATGTTACAGAAACCTTGTTATTGTGCATTTTTTTTTTTTTTACCGCCTAGATGCTCGACGTAATTTTAAACTGATAGTGCTGGAGAAAATAAATAAATGAAAAATTCGAAGTTTTTAAATTGTCTCTGTAATCCTCATACTGTATCAAGCTCTTTGTTATTAAAAACATAAGGTGCCAGCTCTCTTTACTTGTTAGTCGACCTCTTGTTACCCTTCATAAATGTGACATTTTCACATTCACAATTCTCTTCTTAGTTCTGAATATAATATAATGTGTTTTATAATCAACTTTGACAACACTTGTGGAAGTTGCATATTCAACGTTTTCTCCGAAAAATTCGCTTTTTCAGCCATCATTAGATTAAAAGCGAATGGACCAAACTCCATAACGGATGCTTTCAGCCGGAACTATTTCACAAATTGCACAACCTCTTGTCCTTGAAGTGACTGTTATGGGGGAAAAAAATCGACATATCACCAGTTAATGATCCAGAATTGTGTGTCAAGAGGAATCACAGTATTGAAAGATTTTACCTAAGGAAATGTGGTTTTTGGTGTTACAGAAGAATTGATATTGTGCAAATGTTTTTTTTTTCTTTCCGCCACGAACCTCGACCTAATTTTAAAGTGCTTGTGCTAGAGAAAAAAGAAAAAAAGAAAAATTCGAATTTTTTAAATTGTCTCGGTGATCCTCACACTGTATTAAGCTTTTTGTTCTTAAAAACCTATGGTGCCAGCTCTCCTGTCAGTCGACTTCTTGTTTCACTTCATTAATGTGACATTTTCACCCTCACAAGTGTCTTCTTAGTTCTAAATATAGTATTATGTGTTTTACAATCAACTTTGAGGGCACTTGAATTTGCATATTCAGCGATTTCGCCGAGAAATACGCTTTTTTAGCCATCATTAGATTAAAAGAGAATGGACCTACCTCCAAAACGGATGCTAAAAGCCGGAACTATTTCACAACTTGCACTAATTCTTGTCCTTGAAGTCACGGCTAAGGTGGGAAAAAAATCGACAAACCTGAAGTTAATAATCCAGAATTCCGTCATTATAGGAATCACAGTGTTGAAACGTTTTACCTAAGGAAATGTGGTTTTTGGTGTAAGAGAAACCTTGATATTGTGAAAATGGTCGTTTTTTTATATTTTTTACTGCCACTAGGGTCAATGTCATTTTAAACTGCTTCTGATGGAGAAAAAAAAATCAAAGTTTTTAAATTGTTTTGATTGATCTTCACAAAGTTTCAAGCTATATGTTCTTAGAATCCTAAGGTGCCAGCTCTCCTTACTTGTCAGTCGACTTCTTGTTATCCTTCATAAATGTGACATTTTCACCTTCACAAGTATCTTTTTAGTTCTGAGTATATAATTTAATTTACAATCAAATTTGAGAACACTTGAGGAAGTTGCACATCCAGCGCTTTCGCCGAGAAATACGCTTTTTCAGCCATCATTAGATTAAAAGAGATTGGACCAGCCTCCATAACGGATGATATCAGCCGGAACTGTTTTACAATTTGCACTACTGCTTGTCCTTGAAGTCACGGCTAAGGGGAAAAAAAATCGATATATCAGAAGTTAATAATCCAGAAATCCTTCTGAAGAGAAATCACAGTATTGAAAGATTTTACCTAAGGAAATGTGGTTTTTGGTGTTACAGAAATCTTGATTTTGTGCAAATTTTTTTTTTTTTTTTTTCACCCACCCAAAACGCGGGCTTTTTTTTAAAACTTCATGGGCGGGACAAAAAAAAAAAAAAAAAAAAAAAAAAATCGAAAGTTTTCAAATTGTCTCGGTGATCCTCACACTGTATCAAGCTTTTTGTTCTTAAAAACTTAAGGCACCAGCTCTCTTGTCAGTCGACTTCTTGTTACCGTTCATAAATGTCACATTTTCACCCTCACAAGTGTCTTCTTAGTTCTGAATATAATGTGTTTTACAAACAACTTTGAGAACACTTGTTGAAGGTGTATATTCAGCGTTTTCGCCGAGAAATAAGCTTTTTCAGCCATCATTAGATTAAAAGAGAATGGGCTAACCTCCATAACGGATGATATCACCCGGAACAATTTCACAATTTGCACTTCTTCTTATCCTTGAAGTCACGGCAAAAAAAAAAAAAAAAAATTGACATATCAGAAGTTAATAAGCCAGAATTCCGTCTTAAAAGGAATTACAATATTGAAAGATTTACCTAAGAAAATATGGTCTTTGGTGTAACAGAAAACCTGACACTGTGAGAGTTTTTTTTTTTTTTTTTTACCACTACGAGGCTCAACGTAATTTTGAACAGCTTCTGCTGGAGAAAAAGAAAGTCGAAGTTTTTAAATTGTTTCGGTGATCCTGACAATGTTAAAGCTATTTGTTCTTAAAAACCTAAGGTGCCAGCTCTCTTTACGTGTCAGTCGACTTCTTGTTATCCATCATATGTGACATTTTCACCTTCAAAAGTGTCTTCTTGAAGATTCATATTCAGGATTTTCGCCGAGAAATACGCTTTTTCATCCATCATTAGATTAAAAGAGAATGGACCAAAATCCATAACGGATGATATCAGCCGGAACTATTTGACAATTTGCACTACTTCTTGTTCTTGAAGTCACGGCTATAGAAAAAAAAAACTCGACAAATCGGTAGTTAATAATCTAGAATTACATCTCTAGAAGAATCATAGTATTGAAAGATTTTACCTAAGGAAATGTGGTTTTTGGTATAACAGAAACCTTGATATTGTGATTTTTTTTTTTTTACAGACCACGAGGTTCGACATAATTTTAAAAGGTATTTGCAGGAGAAAAAAAGTTTTCAAATTGTTTCGGTGATCCTCACAAATTTTCAAGCTACTTGTTCTTAGAAACCTAAGATGCCAGCTAATTTTACGTGTCAGTGGACTTCTTATCCTTCATAAATGTGACATTTTCACCCTCGCAAGTGTCTTCTTAGTTCTTAATATAATATAATGTATTTTACAGTTAACTTTTAGAACACTTAAGGAAGTTGCATATTCAGCGTTTTCGCCGAGAAATACGCTTATTCAGCCATCATTAGATAAAAAGAGAATTGACCTACCTCCAAAACGGTTGCTATCAGCCTTAACTATATCACATTTTGTACTACTTCTTGTCCTTGATGTCGCAGCAAAGAAGAAAAAAAAATCGACATATCAGAAGTTAATTTTCCAGAATTCCGTTTCAAGAGGAATCATAGTATTTAAATATTTTAAATAAGGAAATGTGGTTTTTGTTGTTACATAAACCTATACATTGTGCTTTTTTTTTTTTTTTTTTTACCGCCACGAAGCTCCACGTAATTTTAAACTGAAAGTGCTGGAGAAAATAAATAAAAGAAAAATTCGAAATTTTTAAATTGTCTCTGTAATCCTCACACTTTATCAAGCTTTTTGTTATTAAAAACATAATGTGCCAGCTCTCTTTACTTGTTAGTCGATTTCTTGTTACCCTTCATAAATATGACATTTTCACCCTCACAAGTGTCTTCTTAGTTCTGAATATAATATAATGTGTTTTACAATCAACTTTGAGAATACATGGAAGTTGCATATTCAGCGTTTTCGCCGAGAAATACGCATATTCACCCATCAATATATTAAAAGAGAATGGAGGAACCTCCAAAACGGGTGCTATCAGTCGGAACTATTTCAAATTTGCAGTACTTCTTGTCCTTGAAATCACGGCTAAGGGGAAAAAATCGACATATCAGAAGTTGATAATGCAGAATTCCGTCTCAAGAGGAATCACAGTAGTGAAAGATTTTACATAAGAAAATGTAGTTTATGCTGTAAAAGAATCCTTGATATTTTTTTTTGTTTTTTGCCACGATGCTCGACGTAATTTTAAACCGTTTCTGGAGAAAAGAAATCGAAGTTTTAAAATTGCTTCGGTGATCCTCACAATGTTTCAAGCTATTTGTTCTTAAAAACCTAAAGTGCTCTCTTTACGTGTCTGTCGACTTCTTGTTATCCATCATATATGTGACATTTTCACCTTCACAAGTGTCTTCTTAGTTCTGAATATAATATCATCTGTTTTACAATCAACTTTGAGAACACTTGCAGTTTCATATTCAGCGTTTTTGCCGAGAAATACGCTTTTTTATCCATCATTAGATTAAAAGAGAATGGATCAACCTCCAAAACGGATGCTATCAGCCGGAAGTATTTCACAATTTGCACAACTTCTTGCCCTTGAAGAAAAAAAACTCGACAAATCGGAAGTTAATAATCTAAAATTACCTCTCTAAAAGAATCAGAGTACTGAAAGATTTTACCTAAGGAAATGTGGTTTTTGGTATAAAAGAAACCTTGATATCGTGATTTTTTTTTTTTTACAGACCACGAGGCTCAACGTGATTTTAAAAAGTTTTTGCTGAAGAAAAAGGAAGTTTTCAAATTGTTTCGGTGATCCTCACAGATTTTCAAGCTATTTGTTCTTAGAAACCTAAAGTTTCAGCTCTATTTACTTGTCAGTGGACTTGTTATCCTTCATAAATGTGACATTTTCAGCCTCGCAAGTGTTTTGTTAGTTCTTAATATAGTATAATGTATTTTACAGTCAACTCTGAGAACACTTGAGGAAGCTGAATATTCAGCGTTTTCGCCGAGAAATACGGTTATTCAGCCATCATTAGATTGGACCTACCTCCAAAAAGGTTGATCTCAGCCGGAACAATTTCACATTTTGCACTACTTCTTGTC
>JAGKTI010013327.1:0-23213 GCA_018397915.1 Birgus latro
AGGAAAGTATGGATGCTGGGAACAATGAAGAATCATGGGGAAATAAATTAATGGAATTGATGATGGAAAACATGTTAACCCAGTTGATCAAAGAAAACACAAGGATTAGGGGTGTTGATGAACCATCCAGGCTTGACCTATTATTCACAAAGGACCGAAATGATGTGAGGAACATAACCTACCATTGCCCCTTTGGTAAAAGTGATCATCTGGTAATTGAGATGGATGTGGTAGGAGTGAGGGAAGGAGAAAGAGATGAAAAACACAGAGAAAATAGATACAATTATGGGAAGGCAGACTTTGCTTCCCTGAGAAACTTTTTCCAAAATGTAGAATGGAGTAAAATGAATATGATCACAAATGTTGATGAGAAATATGAGTTTTTGATAGAAGTATATAAAACAGGAGTTACTAAGTATGTCCCAAAATTTTCTGCAGCTATGGAAAGGAAGAAAGAATGGTTTAACAACAGATGTAGGATGGCACAAGAGGCAAGAAAAAAAGCATGGAAGAAAGTGAGAAGAAGGTATAGTGAAAGGGCCTGGGAGGAGTACAAGCAGGTTAGAAATGAATATGTAAGGATACGGAGAGAAGAGGAAAGGAAATACGAAAAAGATATTGTATCTAACTGTAAAAAAGAGCCAAAACTATTTTATAGGTTTGTAAATGGCAAAATGAAAGTTAAGGACAGTATAATACGACTGAGGGATGGAGATGAAACATACGAAAGAGAGGAAGACTTGTGTGAAATAATGAACAACAAGCTACAGTCGGTTTATGTATTGGAAGACGAATTTAGGGAGCCTGAAATGGAACCCAGGCTGACGAGAATGACCGAAATTACAGTTGACATGGATGAGGTGCTACAGCTGATGAAGGATTTGGATGTGAGAAAAGCAATGGGACCAGATGGTGTGGCTGGATGGATCCTGAAGGAATGTGCCGACCAGTTAGTGTGGCCAGTTTATGTCATTATCAAAACCTCGCTTGAAAAGGGACAGGTACCTAAAGATTGGAAAAGAGCAAGTATTGTGCCAATCTTTAAGGGAGGAGATAGGGAGGATCCACTTAATTATAGACCTGTGTCACTTACTAGTATTGTTTGTAAAATCTGTGAGAAAGTTATTAGAAAAAGATGGATAAAGTATTTAGAAGAAAATGAAGTGATAACACCAAGACAGTTTGGTTTTAGGGAAGGAAGATCATGTATTACTAACCTACTAAGTTTCTACAGTAGGGTAACAGATGTCATACAGGAGAGAGAGGGATGGGCAGACTGTGTCTATCTGGATCTTAAGAAAGCATTTGACAGGGTACCCTATAAGAGACTACTGTGGAAGTTGAGGACATTTGGAGGGGTGCATGGGAAACTATTAAAGTGGATGGGAGATTATTTGATAGGAAGGCAGATGAGAACAGTAATAAGAGACAAGGTATCACAATGGAGAAATGTGACTAGTGGAGTACCCCAGGGCTCTGTCTTGGCCCCAGTAATGTTTCTGATATATGTAAATGATTTGCCAGAGGGTTTGAATAGTTACATGAGTATGTTTGCAGATGATGCTAAAATTATGAAACATATTAAATGTATTGATAGTTGTAAAGAACTGCAAGAGGACTTGGACAAAATACACAGCTGGAGCCAGACTTGGAAAATGGACTTTAATGCCAAGAAGTGTCATGTATTAGAAATGGGTATAAGTGAAAGAAGACCACACTGGACATATAAAATGGGCAATGAGATGATTAGTAAAAGAAAGGATGAGAAAGATTTGGGAGTGATTATTCGGGATGACTTGTCACCAGAAAAGCATATAAATAAAATTATTGGGGGAACTTATGGATTACTGACCAACATGAGAGTGGCTTTTAATTATATGGATGAAGATATGTTGAGGGAGTTGACAGTGACCATGATAAGACCAAGACTAGAGTATGCGGCGGTGGTATGGTCACCTCATTTGAAGAAGCATATTGATAAACTAGAAAGGGTCCAACGGATGGCAACGAAGATGATACCGTGTTTAAGGGAACTCACCTACGAGGAGAGATTGGAAAAACTGAAGTTACCAACATTGCACGAGAGAAGGGAAAGAGGTGACTTGATCACGATATTTAGAAATGTAAGAGAATTGGAAAGGGTGGATAGAGAGGATCTTTTTGTGTTGGATGATGGAAGAACAAGAGGTCATGGCTTCAAGTTGAGGAAAAGTAGATGTCTTAATGATCTCAAAAAGTTCAGTTTCCCGAATAGAAGCATAAGTATTTGGAATGACTTAGACGAAGAGGTGGTGCAGGCGAAAAACATTCATGTATTTAAAACTAGATTAGATGAATGTAGATATGGAGACGGGACAACACGAGCTTAGCTCAATTCCTGTATACTACAAATAGGTAAATACAAATAGGTAAATACACACACACACACACACACACACACACACACACACACACACACACACACACACACACACACACACAGTATAATACGATTGAGGGATGGAGATGAAACATACTGTATGAGAGGAAGAATTGTGTGAAATAATGAACAACAAGCTGCATTCAGTTTATGTATTGGAGGATGAGTTTAAGGAGCCTGAAATGAAACCCAGGCTGATGGGAATGGCAGAAATTACAGTTGATGAGGGATTTGGATGTGAGAAAAGCAATGGGACCAGATGGTGTGGCTGGATGGATCCTGAAGGAATGTGCAGACCAGTTAGTGTGGGCAGTTTGTCATCAAGACCTCGCTGGAAAATGGACAGTTACCTAAAGATTGGAAAAGAGCAAGTATTGTGCCAATCTGCAAGGGAGGAGATAGGGAGAATCCACTTAATTACAAACCTGTGTCACTTTCTAGTATTGTTTGTAAAATCTGAGAAAATTATTAGAAAAAGATGGATAAAGCATTTAGAAGAAAATGAAGTGATAACACCAAGACAGTTTGGATTTAGGGAAGGAAGATCATGTGTTACTAACCTATTTAAGTTTTTACAGTAGGGTAATAGATGTCATACAGGAGAGAGAGGGATGGGCTGACTGTGTCTATCTGGATCTCAAGAAAACATTTGATGGGGTGCCTTATAGGAGGCTATTGTGGAAGTTGAAGACCATTGGAGGGGTGGATGGGAAACTATTAAAGTGGATGGGAGATTATTTGATAGGAAGGCAGATGAGAACAGTTATAAGAGACAAGGTTTCACAATGGAGAAATGTGACTAGTGGAGTACCCCAGGGCTCTGTCCTGGCCCCGATAATGTTTCTGATATATGTAAATGATTTGCCAGAGAGTCTGAATAGTTACATGAGTATGTTTGCAGATGATGCTAAGATCATGAAATGTATTAAATGTATTGATAGTTGTAAAGAACTGCAAGAGGACTTAGACAAACACAGCTGGAGCCAGACTTGGAAAATGGATTTTAATGCCAAGAAGTGTCATGTATTAGAAATGGGAATAAGTGAAAGAAGACCACACTGGATATATAAAATGGGCAGTGAGATAGTTAGTAAAAGAAAGGATGAAAAAGACGTGGGAGTGATTATTTAGAATGACTTGTCACCAGAAAAGCATATAAACAAAATCATTGGAGAAACTTATAGATTACTGAATAACATGAGAGTGGCTTTAAATTACATGGATGAGGAAATGTTGAAGGAGATGATAATGACCATGATAAGACCAAGACTAGAGTATGCGGCTGTGGTATGGTCACCTCGTTTGACGAAGCATATTGATAAACTGATAACCTAGAGAGGGTTCAGCGGATGGCAACGAGGATGATACCATGTTTAAGGGAACTCACCTACGAGGAGAGATTGGAAAAACTGAAGTTACCAACACTGCGCGAGAGAAGGGAAAGAGGTGACTTGATCACGATATTTAGAAATGTAAGAATTGGAAAGGGTGGATAGAAAGGATCTTTTTGTGTTGTATGATGGAAAAACAAAAGGTCATGGCTTCAAGTTGAGGAAAAGTAGATGTCTTAATGACCTTAAAAGGTTCAGTTTCCCAAGTAGAAGCATAAGTGTTTGGAATGACTTAGACGAAGAGGTGGTGCAGCCGAAAAACATTCATGTATTTAAAGCTAGATTAGATGAATGTAGATATGGAAACAGGACAACATGAGCTTAGCTCAATTCCTGTATACTACAAATAGGTAAATACACACACACACACACACACACACACACACACACACACACACACACATGTATGTTTGGCTTGCATTGTCACTCGATTCTGGGCACTGCTGTGCAACTAGAAGTCTGGATATTACTACTACAAATAATACTCTTATTACTACTACTACTACAACTACTACTAATAATACAACTACCACCACTACAGCTACTACTAATACTACAACAACTACTATTTTTACAACTACTGCAACTACAACTACTACTATTTTTACAACTACTGCAACTACAACTACTGCTATTACTACCACAGCTACTACACATACTATCACTACTACTACCACTACCAATACTACTAAAAAAAGAAAAAAAATATACATATATTGTGAACAAAGTACTGGTAGTTATTTATGTACTGGCCATAATCCGAAATACTTATCACTATGACACTTTCTTTCCTGTGATTTGTACTTTTTCATCATAACAAGTATGTATAAACAAATATTTTCAGTATAAAATAAGGTAACCCCTTTATCATGAAACAAACTTTCTGCTTCCATTACTCACATAAATATACACAGAGTTGTAAAATAATTTTTTCTAATTACACAAAAAACAACATACCAGTATGTACAAAACTAACACTGACTTATGCATAATACTGAAACTTGTTCCACTCGGTCTTTGAGTGAAAATTGACAAAACAGTTAGTGCACAGTACCACCTCACATTCAGCACACCACCACCTCGTCGTACGGCGTTACTCTGGTCGGCGCGATGAATTGGCGCAAACCTAGCTACGCCGGAAGACTTCTTTGCCTGCAGGTGTTGGAGGCAGCACTTCCATGTAATGCCTACTGAGGTAGTCCCTGCACTTCAGCCAGTCAGGCAGTCGCTGCACGCTGTGCCTCCGTTTCACAGAAGGCATTACAGTAGTTGTCCATATCTCTCCAGAAGGCCGTAAATTACATCCTTCTCAAACTGTCTGAGGGATGTGCTGGTCTGTGTAACTTCCTTGTACAGAATGAAGGCATTCAGTACACAGATGTACAGTACATATAAGAATGCCTTCTTATACCACTTTCAGCACCACCTCGGACAGTCGATGGTGCCGATCTGCATATCAGATATATCGACGAGTTGCATGTTCACGTTATAGTAAATAATACCATCAGGCTTGAAGACTTACTGCCTCATTCTCCTATCTACCTTGCCTGTGTCAGTCAACTTACCTTTGTGGATGGACATTTATCTTTCTCTTATCATGCCAGTGAATTGCAAGATGTTTACCTAAATTCAAGGTCCTGCACATCTCCTTCATGGTTCCTTTGGGAAAGGATGGCCAATCCTTCTTTTTTGCACGAACAGTGCCACACAATCCAATTTTGTGTTCTTGCAGGTACTTTGCAAGACTTGGTGCCATGTAATAATTATTGGTGAACAGGATATGGTTGCCACTGAAGTACCTGTCAATCAGCTTCTTGACAACTGGGCCAGAGAAGCCATGGGGGTTGTCCTTCGACAACACCGCATCACTTACTGTATTCACAATAAAATCTAACATGTACCCAGTCTTGCAATCACACAAAACAAAAAACATTATTCCTAAATTATGTCTCTGAGGGAATGTACTGAATGAAGGCAAGATGTCTCCTGAACAGAACAAGCAACTCGTCGATAACAGTCTTCTGGAATGGCCTGAAAAAGGATCGAAATTTTTCCTTCATCATTTCCAGAATCGAGCGAGTCTTCCACCGTCTGTCATTCGGATGTGGGCCCATATTGGTGGAGAAATGCAGTTACCTGAGGATGTCAAGGTACCGGTCCCGTGGCATATACTTACCAAGTACGGGGTTAGCTGCAATATCATCCACGAGCCAGTAATCGTGTATATTGTACTTTCTTACATGAGGCATCAACATAGTCAGTGCTAGACAAGCATACATCTCGCTGACATTTGTCACAGTCTATTCATTCATCTTTGCGCTCACTCTCTTAGGTGCAAGGTTTCAGCCCAGTTGCAGCAGAATTCCTTGAATGCATTCAATTCTTTCACAATGAAGTCCATCACTGCTGTTGTGAAAAAGGCAAAGAAGAATTCCACTGCAGAAGAAGATTGACTACAGGGGAATTCTAGCTGCATACCTGCATTTGTGTCATCAAACATAGGTACCTAAACCCTGTCCCTTTCTCCAAGGCAAAAGTTTCCAATCTACCCACCCTTGGTTCCTGCCTTTGCTGTGCA
This sequence comes from Birgus latro, assembly GCA_018397915.1. Classification (NCBI taxonomy): domain Eukaryota; kingdom Metazoa; phylum Arthropoda; class Malacostraca; order Decapoda; family Coenobitidae; genus Birgus; species Birgus latro. The sequence goes on from JAGKTI010013327.1 coordinate 6,389, forward strand.
TGTGGCCTGCCCCATGCTCTGCCATGGCACCTAGCATGGAGGCATGGTGGCAAATCTCCCGACTCACCGCTAGATGAGGCAGGTGATGGTGATGATGCTGGTAACGGTGATCATGGTGGTGATGGCGATGGTGACAGGCATGGGCAGGCACGTGCCTACCAGTGTGCACCTGCATCAACATAGCCTGACGTACTTGGCTGTGGTGATAAGGCACATGGCGAGCCACATAGTGAGGCAAGCCTGCGTGGTGAGGCACATGGTGAGGCAGGCTAGCGAGGTGAGGCAGGCCAGCATGGCAAGGCACATGGTGAGGCAGGCCGACATGGCTAGCCACATGGTGAGGCAGGCCAGCGTGGCAAGCCACATGGTGAGACAGGCCAGCGTGATGAGCCATATGGTGAGACAGGCCGGCGTTGCGAGCCAAGTGGTGAGGCAGGCCGGCATAACGAGGCATGTAGTGAGGCAGGCGAGCATGGTGAGGCATGTGGTTGTGGTGGTACAGATGCAGGCCTTGTGGGAGAGACAAGAGTTGATGGAGGATGAGTGGAAATTTCCATGGTAGACCGCTCTGGTGCGCGGCTCAGCCTGCGGCGTTTCCTCTTCCCGCCATCCTCCGCCTCCATCCTTTCTGCACTCCCTACCTCTTCCACCTTCTCCACTGTGCAAATATCCCCATTTGCAGGATCATCAGTAACATCTGACCCCTTCTTCGTCATCAGAAAAGGCTGATGATCCTGCAGAGGGATGATATCGCTGCACAGTGGAGACCTCATGGTCACTCTCCTCCTCTGACGCGTACATTTCCACACTCAGCATGGCGATGTCACTTTCCTCAGGGGAGTCTCTTTCCACACTCACTATTGGTAATAATGGGAGATCCAACTCCCTCCCTATTGCACTATCACGAAGGCCTTTCCTTTTAGGGCCTTTAGACTTCATTGAAGTCGGTGGTCGCGGGTGATCACCCAAGGGTCCGGACACAGGAAAAAAAATTTGCGTAGGTCTATCCATGACAGAGTATGCAGGAAACTGGAGCGTGACTGGGATGCATGCAGGAGGGTTGCCAGTGGCTGCATGTGGTGGAAATAACCTCCTGAATATTCAAACAAGGGTGCGAATTGCTAGATCTGTCTCTTTGCCGCACTGTTGCCTCTTTAGCTCTTTTCTATCGCTACTTCAATGGCCACTGTTCCTCTGAACTATCTGCTTGCATCCCTCCACCTCTATGACAGGCACTTGGCACCCGTCTAGCAACAACCTCTGATCCCTTTTCTGTCCAACTCTCTAATGCAAGAGTTAACCGTTACTCCCAGTCCTTCAGTTATGCAACTGGTCAACTCTGGAACTGTCTTCCTTTGTCTGTATTTCCTACTTCCTATGATCTCTCCAGTTTTCCAGACGCAGTGTGTCCAGGCATCTCAAAATGAACGGATCTTGAATTTGGCTCTCTTTTGTATTGTTTTTGTTTTTTCTTGGAAGGAACAGTATGCAGGCCCATGGCCTTTGGTTCCTTCTTCCTTGCATTTAAAAAAAAAAAAGAAGAAGAAGACCCCCAGACGGCCCTGGGAAGACATGTATACACGTCACACGGACGGGATGGGTTAAAGTCCAGTGTTGTCTCCATTCATCCACTTATCCTCTACCCTTCCCCGATCAGCAATTATCACCTCCTTGTTAGTGTCTTCACCTGACTGACCCCACCCTTCCTTGGTATGACTGACCTGCCTCCCTTCCCCCCCCCCCCACACACACAAACACTCTCTCTCACACACACACACACACACACATCGACCAGTTTGGCAAGAATGTGCACATCTGGCAACACTGTAATGACCCGTGATGGCGAGGGACAAAAGCACGATGCTTATGTAAACAAACGCGCAGCATACAAAATGGATACTAAATGAATCCATTTTGAGTTGCATAATTAAGTGATATTTTAGTGTTGTTATAAAATATTGGGAGAAATTTGTGTTATTGTAAGATTTGTTTTATTTTCTCTTAAATCAAGGCTGTACTGTATCTCCTGCAGGTGCTTTGTCGCATTCATCATGATCTCTTCTCATGGATGAACATTGCACAAGACATGTTGGAGTGTGCAAATCGTGATCCAGACTTTCTGGAGACTGTTTACACTGGAGATGGGACTTGGACGTACAGGAATGACCCAGAAACCAAAACACAGTTGTTCAAGTGGAAGCGTGCAGGGTTGCCTTGGCCAAAAAAAGCACAACAGGTTCACAGCAAGGTGAATGTTCTTGCATATTGACTTTTTTATTTTATTTATTTATTTATTTTTTTTTTTTACTCACTTGGTGTTGTGCATCATGAATACACACCATATGGTCAGACTATCAACAAACTTTACTACCTCGACATTATCTGTCATCTTTGTGACACAGTTCGGTGGAAGAAAGCGGCAAGCTGGAGGCTGCACCATGACATTGCCCCTCCCATTCTTCTCAACTGATTCAGGAATTTTTGACCAAGCATAAAATCCCGCAGGTCTGGCAGGCTCCCTGCTCACCAGACATGGCTCTGTGCGACTTTTGGTTATTCCCCAAGCTCAAAACTCCACTGAAGGGGTCCCAATTTGAGACGAGATAAGAGATTATAACGAATGCGACGAAGCATCTGCAGGAGATAGCAAAAACCAGCTTTGAAAAATATTTCAGGCAGTGGAAAGAACGCTGAGCAACGTGTCAAGTCAGAAGGGGTCTACTTTGAGGGGGATTAGTGCCCTAGCTCATCAGGTTAGCTGTTTATTTTTTTAGAGCCTAAGGTCGGATACTTTCTGAACTGACCTTGTACAATACAGTACCGTCAGTAGTCATATATGTAATACATATTACAAAATCACACACACAGTATGTCCAAACACTTTTAAAATTGATAATATGCATAAATACTGCAGGTAACTGTTACTTAAAATATAGAACAGCACTTATATAACCATAGAACAGAAGTAATAACAAATGAATAAAACAGATTCCTGCATGAATGCCTCGGCTGCCTTCACGTCGGCACTTCCTGCCTCACCTTTCAAGGTTATGGAAGGAAAAATGGTTTTTAAACTGCATAAAGCAGCCATTACTAGCATTAAACTGCACATCACAATCAAGACCTGCTTATTCCTTTAGTACTGGAAAATGAAAATGCTGTAGGCTTGGGTTTAAGATAGAATGAGTTCATCCTTAGTAGCAAACTACCATAAAGCGTGATAAAGGTAATTTTGCAGTAAAGAGAAACTGTAAACAGTATCATACAACAATAAACTGGCACAAAAGAAGAAAGAATATAGTGAGTGGATGAGATGGAAGAAGTTGAGAGACGGAAGAGAGAGTTATATGTAGAGAGAGGAGGAGAGAGGTGAAAAGATTAGTAAGAGAGCAAGAAGAGAGTGGATGAAGAATTTGGAAGGAACTCGAGTGTAAAGTGGAGGGAATGTAAGAAAATGTTTTGGAAAGGGATAAAGAGAGTTAGACAGGGTGCCAAAGAAGTTAGCTGGGGAGTGAAAGATAAAAATGGTAGATTACTGGTGGAGAAGGGAGTAAAAGGGAGCAGATGGAGAGGACACTTTAAGGAATTGTTGAACATTGAGAATGAAAGTAATGCAAATATAAGTGGATGGGGAATGGCTGGGAGAAGGAGGGATGTGAGAAAAGAGGAAGAAATCAGTAGGATGGAAGGTGTGGAAGCAATGGAGAAGGTAAATTGAGTATGGCATCGTTCCCTGCTGTCCAAACTCCCTTGCTATGGACTAACGTCTTTTGTTCCCCTGCTTGCCTCATATCTCAGCGACAGAAAAATAAGAGTAAAAGTTGATGATGTACATTCCAATTTCCACTCAATTAATGCTGGTGTGCCACAGGGATCAGTTCTGGAACCAACCCTGTTCCTGGTTCATTTTAATGATCTCTTATCTGTCACCCAATATCCCATCCATTCATATGCAGATGACTCAACACTTCACACTTCACAGACAGCTATTTACAAAGTCTGATATATCCAATTCTCAACTCAGCACAGCCATCTCCATAAATCAAGACTTATCTATGATCAGTGAATGGGGACAAAACAACCTTGTCTCATTTAATGCTAGTAAAAGCAAATATATACAAGTTACTAATAGACAGATATTGCCTGATTCATATATCATCTTTAATGCTACTAATATTCCCGTCTCCAAAAGTATTGAAATTCTCGGCATCTCACTTAACAGTGCCCTCGTGCTGGACTTCTCACGTCAGATCACTTGCTAAAACCGCCTTAAAGAAACTTGGATTATTATACTGAGTCTGTAACTTCTTCATTGACGAGCAGATAGCTTTAATTTACAAGAGTCTTGTGTTCTCTTAGCTTGAATATTGCCCACCCTTGTGGAACTAGACAAAATTCAGAAGAAAGCTGTTGGAATTAGTAATAACCTTGCTATTACAAACAGTTTACCTCCCCTAAGAGTAAGAAGGAATGTTGCCACCCTTGCTTTATTTTACAGATATTTTTTTATGGCAAATGCTCAGACGAAGTTGCATCCATTGTGCCACCTCTTCATTCCTTCCCTTGTGTTACACGGGCATCTGGCAGTGCTCATGACTGGAATGTCACACAGCCACACTGCAGAACTTCTGCCTATCAGAATTCTTTTATTCCCCGAACTGCATCTCTCTGGAACTCGCTTCCCCGGAGTTGTTTCCCTCCAAGCTTCATCCTTCAAATCCAACTGTTATAGATATTTCATGAATGGAGGACACCAGTAATCTGGTGTATGGATTTTTTTGTTTTTTTATTCATTTGTTTTTCCTTCCTCTGTTCTGTTATATATATATAAAAAAAAAAAAAAAATGATGGAGTGTGTGGTGAAAAGCTCAAGCATGGGGGAGAGGTAGTAGTAGAATGGATGAAGAAGATGTGCAGATTGGCCTGGGAGGAATTTAGAGTCCCTGAGGATTTGAAGTACGGTATAATTATTTCCCTGTACAAAGGAAAAGGAAACAAGAAGTGTGCTGTAATCATAGGGGTGTTTGTCTTCTAACTGTAATAGGAAAGTAAATGGTAAGATACTTTTTGACAGAGTTAGGGAAATGACAGAGGAATTAGTTGGAGAAGAACAGGGAGGTTTTAGGAAGGAAAGACATTGTGTAGATCAGATATTCATTCCTAGATCTTTAGTGGAAAAGTTTCTGGAGAAGGGAAAGAAGTTGTATGTGGCCTCCATGGATTTGGAGAAAGCATATGACAGGGTGGGTAGACAAGGATTGTGGAAAGTATTAAGAATATGTGGAGTAGATGGGAAGTTGTTGAAGGCCGTGAAAAGCATGTATGAGGGTGCTAAGACTGCAGTGTGTGTGGATAGTGAACTGAATGAATTTTTCTGTTTGAAGGTTGGATTGAAACAAGGATGAGTCATGTATCCAGAAGGTTGGATTGAAACAAGGATGAGTCATGTATCCATGGTTGTTCAGTCTGTATATTGATGGAGTAATAAAAGAGATACAAGGTAGGGCAGTGGATGTTGGAGCGGCCCTAGTGAGAGAGGACAGTGTTTGGAAACTCCATGTACTGTTGTTTGCAGATGATACTGTGTTATTAAGTGAAGACGAAGGGGAGCTGCAAGCCTTGGTGGATGGGTTTGGGAGTGTGTGTAAGAAATGGAATCTAAAGGTGAATATAGGGAAGAGTAAAGTGATGGTCTTCAAGAGAAGTGAAGTCAGTGAATATACAGTGAGATTGGATGGGGAGGATATGGAGAATGTGAGTGCATTTAAGTACTTGGGTAGTGTGATGAGTAAGGATGGAAGTCTGGAGGGTGAAGTGCTTGAAAGGGTGCAGCAGGGAAAGAAGGTTGCTTGTTTGTTGAATGCAGTGATAAGAAACAGGGAAGTGAGCTTGGAAGTGAAAAAGTTGTTACGTGACAGTATTGTGATACCAGCTCTAACATATGGAAGTGAAATTTGTACCCTGTTGGAGGGACAGAAGTCAAGATTGAGAGCAGTGGAAATGAGTTATTTGAGAGGAGCATGTGGAGTCACATGGAGAGACAGACTAACAAATGAGGAAATGAAGGAGCGTTGTGGTGTGGATGTGGACGTTATAGGAAGCGTTAGGAGAAACACGTTAAGGTGGTTTGGGCATGTGGGGAGGATGGAGAGGGAAAGACTGACGAGGAAAGTGTATGTGAGTGAGGTGGAGGGGGGGAGAGGGAGGGGGAGGCTGAGGATGAGATGGGGGGATGGAGTGAAGAAATACATGAGAGTCGGAGGTATGAGTTGGGACCGGGGTAGTGAAATGGCGAGGGACAGAGTGACATGGTGGCGATTTGTTTGTGGCCACCCCGTGCAGGATTGAAGCGTCTGGCAATAGATAGATAGAAACAGTCTTATATTAAGGGTAGTGAAAAGCAAGAAAAACAGTTGCAACATTAAAAAATACTTTCAGAAATTACAGCTACTCTGTATTTTTCAGCTATTACTGTACTCCATCTAATGTATCGAGTCACTTTAGGTGGAGCTGCTGGGCTTAGCGGATTTGCCACATCATCGCCGCCACCCTCTCTTTCTTTCTCTCTGTATTAACTATTAACTATTTCTAAATGATTTAAATACTCTGTGTACATTGGTAAGACCATATAATTCTACGAACGACCTGTAAGTTGTGGCAGCCTTGCCTATGCGACTTTGTCAAGTAGGGTGAAAATGTCACTGCGCTGCGCCCTACCACCTGACCCTGTGGCCGGGAGCGGGGGTAAAGTGGCAACACAGCTAGCGGTCATATGTCTCAGGCAGCCACACCTAAAGTGACTCCAAGGTTTAGACCGAGTTTAGACTACTTTAGCAACGTCCAAACCACTCAGGGCTCAGCCTTTTTGTGTGTGTGTGTGTGTGTGTGTGTGTGTGTGTGTGTGTGTGTGTGTGTGTGTGTGCAAGAAAGAAGGAACCAAAGGCCAGGAGCCCGTAACTGTTCCCTTCAAGAAAAGAACATAAACAACATAAAAGAGAGCCAAATTCAAGATCGGTTCATTTCAAGATGCCTGGACACACTGCATTTGAAAGACTGGAGATCATAGGAAGTAGGAAATACAGACAGAGGGAGACAGTTCCAGCATTGACCTGTTGCATAAATGAAGGACTGGGAGTAACAGTTAACCGTTGCATTAGAGAGTTGGACAGAAAAGGAATGAGTTTTTTTTTTTTTTTTTATGCAAGGAAGAAGGAACCAAAGGCCATGGGCCTGGAAACTGTTCCTTCCAAGAAAAAAACAAAAACAATACAAAAAAGAGCCAAATTCAAGATCCGTTCATTTCGAGATGCCTGGACACACTGCGTTTGAAAGACTGGAGATCATAGGAAGTAGGAAATACAGACAGAGGATGGCAATTCCAGAGTTGACCAGTTGCATAAATAAAGGACTGGGAGTAACAGTTAACTCTTGCATTAGAGAGTTGGACAGAAAAGGGATGAGAGGTTGTTGCTAGACGGGTACTATGTGCCCGTTGTAGAGGTGGAGGGATGCAAGCAGACAGTTCAGAGGAACAGTGACCATTGAAGTAGCGATAGAAAAGAGCTAAAGATGCAACAGTGCGGTGAAGAGACAAAGGTTGAAGGGAGCTAGTAAAAGGAGGAGAGTTAATGAGACGAAAAGCCTTTGACTCCACTCTATTGAGAAGGGCTGTATGTGGGGATCCTCCCCACACATGAGAGTTGTACTCCATACACGGGCGAATAAAACCCGTGTATAAAGTCATCTGTGCAGGGGTAAAGAAGGTATGTAGTCGGCTTAGCACACCCAATCTCTTGGAACCAGATGTCACAAGAGATGTAATATGTTCTTTCCAAGATAAATTCCGAGTGAATGAAACCCCAAGCATGTTCAAGGATGATGTAGGAATGAGCCGGACATTATTAAACATCAGCAGGCACTCCAGTGGAAGGTTTTGTCAGGTTGATAGGTGTAAGAACTGAGTCTTTGATGCATTAAAAACAACAAGATTATTTTTACCCCGGTCAGAGATACGAGCCAAGTCAGACATTAGGTGGGCCATAGCCTCATCCCTTGTTTGTTGAAGTAACTGCTGAGATGGGCGTTGCAGGAACCGAATGGAAAGGTGAAGGGTGGAATCATTAGCGTATGAGTGGATAGGGTTAGATGTACAGCTTAGAAGGTCATTGATGAATAAAAGGAAGAAAGTTGGTTATAGAACAGAGCGCTGAGGAACACCACTGTTAATAGATCTAGGAGAAGAACGATGGCTGTCTACAACAGCGGCTACAGAACGACCAGAAAGGAAGCTAGAGATGAAGGCACAGATAGAAGGACAGAAACCATAAGAGGGCTGTTTGGAAATTAGAGATTTATGTCAGACTCGACTGACAGCCTTTGAAATATCAAGTGCAATGATGCGCCAAAGTCCCGAAAGGAGGATGACAAGGAGTCTGAAAGGCAGGTGAGAAGACTGCTAGTGGAGCGTCCCTGACGGAACCCATACTGATGATCAGGAAGAAGGTTGTGGTAGGAAAGATGCTTTAAAATTTTTCTGTTGAGAATTGACTCGAAAACTTTTGAGACACAGGATGTTAAAGCAATTAGAGCATTCGTTCGGTGTGGAAAATCTGCCAGACACCACCAGAAACTGTCTCATTTTCGTTTTGACTGGCTTACGGGGGTCAGAGGTAACCTTCAGTGCTGTTTTTCTGATCGATAATTATAATATTGGTTAAGCAGATACCTTTAAAAATGTAAATCTTACTTGTGCTATTTCATCCAAATTATTGCTGAGAAGTAGTATACAGTAATCCCTCCACTATCCAATATAATAGTGCCAAAGGCATGACCGGAAAGTGGTTTTGTCCGGATAGTGGCCCTGAAGCTTCAGCACCGGTCATTCCTGACTCTAACCTAACCTAACCTAAATCAGAAAACCACCTACCTACCTTCCTACCAGACATGCAAAGCACTTATTTAAGACCCCATTCACATAAATAATGGACACAAACCATGAATTAATTGAATTTTAACCAAAAATTGATGATTTAGAGGTGAGTAAGGCAGAGGTGTTCACCACTTAGCAGCATAGTGTAAGTAAGTATCGGACATGGCAGTCACTAAGAAAATCACCCTTTCTCACATCTTATGCACTAAAATATGGGACACAAAGCATGAAGTTAATAAAATATAACCAGAAAAATTATGATGTAGAGGTGAGTAGGGCAAATATGTTCACCAGTTGACTAGATAGTGAATGTAAGAGACATGGTAATCACTATGAAAATCACCTTTTTCACAGCCTATGCACTCAAATATGGGACACAAAACATGATGTAAATAAAATGTAACTACAGAATGAGAATTTAGAAGTGATTATGGAAAATATTTGGCTGTTAACAGTGTACTTAATATGTCCATGGTGGCTGTTACAAATATTACCCCACCTCTAAGGCTTTCACGATGATAAATGCTCTTGAAGCATGTACAGTAATCCAGTGTTTAAATGCGCTTAATCCTTAGCACTGTGAATTATGATAGTTTAAGCAAAAACTCACGGCAGTTCAGACAATTGGCGGAGTGGCAGGAGGGGGAGACTGTGGGAATGGAATGTAAACACGGCTGTTCGTCACCGTGTGCCAAATGCAAACTTACGGGTTGAAAAAATATCGTTTTTTTTTGGGGGGGGGTCGAACATCAGCCTACAATGTCCGGACAGTGAGGTAACCAGTTAGTGGTCGTCTGGAAAGTAAGGGGATTACTGTACAGTAAACCCTTCACAAGTCGAACTATATGGGGCTCTACCCTAGTTCAAATTACCGAATTTTCCGTCTTACCGAATTTTCACCCCCCAAAATTGCCAAGACAATATCTATTACTTGTCCTTTCAACACTGAATTAAAGGAGCATATAGCCTATAAATAAATAAGTTATGACAAAAAACAGTATAGTGCATTTAATATACCTTTATCCCCTTCAGTGCTGGGTGTATTTTCATTTTGTTCTTGCTGCCACCAAACGATTTTAGCCAGTGTAGGTTGGATCTTTGGAAGTGCACGGGGTTGGTACAGCCTTCGTTAGCCCCTTCAATACATGAGTCCGGTCCTGAGTGCCATAAAATCGGCTGGAGGAAGCGTAAATAAAGTAGAAATAGACGTCACAGTGCTGAAGTGGTTAAATGGTAGAAAATCATTCACAGAGGCAGTACAGAACGTCGGCAGCGTGTGTTGCAGATGGATTTTCACCCCCCCAAATTGCAAAAACAATACTTATTACTTGTTTTTTCAACACTAAATTAAAGTAGCATATACAGTGTATAAATTAATAAAGAAAGACAAAAAAGAAAGAATTCAGTGCACATAATTTGCCTTTCGTTAGAGGCAGTAGATTCGTCGGCAGTTTGTTTTGTTTTGGAGACGGAGGTGGTTGAGTTCACACTTTAATAAACGTAAATTCTAAACAGTACCCAGTATTTATTTCACTCTACATTAAGAACTAAACTTAAATGTACACATTTTTTTTTTTTTAGCTTCATTCCTTTACATCTAGAGGTGGCAGTATCACTTTGTTTAAGCTTTGAACCTTCCATGGCAAGGCAGAAGGCAAATGAAGAGCACTACTCAGCACTAGATAACATTAAGAATGGCGCAACTACCATCTCCAAAAGCAAGCAGCAGACTGGCGCCACGTGTCCGCCTGGCGCCATTTGTTCCCCTACCTCCGCATTTCGGCCTACTTACGTACGTGGTCTCGGCCTGAGTTCGTCTAACCGAAGATTCCGTCGTCTAAAAGTTCGACTTGTGAAGGGTTTACTGTATTTATATATTCTTCCCCAATAAGGTTAGTACAATATTTGCCAATAAGTTTGTTTTTGGACTGTATGAAGCAAAAAGGGCGTATGAATATTGACATCTGTATATAATTTGACTTGTACAAAAAGTGGCACATTATGGCCTGTCCATAGTTTAATATTTATTAGACTCTAAAATGTTACGGTGTATCGAAGCCTAGTGCTGCCAAACGTATGAAACAAGCATACATAGATCCATCTGATGGAGTAGATCAGTGCGAGTAAAGATAGTCGGCTGTTTTGGTTTGCTCGGAAAACCTGTTGTACTGGAGGCAGCATCTAAACATCGACATGCTTTCTTGAAGTGAATTATGTTTTATTCTTACTCACAGGGAGTTTAATTTGTTAGGGTGAATTACAACTAACTTTTATTATTGGTTAAAGATATACATATATATTTCTCTGCATGCATTAAACTGGGCTGCAACTGCTGTGAAATATTTTTTTTTTTACTATTTTTTTTTCATGCTGCTTTGACACAGCACTGTTTTAAAGAGAAGAAATAGAATATTTATATATTTTTACAATATGTAAGATGCATGAAAAAGGACTTTCAATTTTTGCCCCACATAGTGATTTTTTTCCCATCTGAAAAATTGAAATACTGATGACATCTGGCATTTCTCCAGCCGTGCGAACGCTCCAGTGGGACGATAGTTAGAGGGTTGGGAATGGTCACCCTTCTTTGGGACTGGCTGAATGAGAGCAAGCTTCCAGTAGGAATGAAAGGTACAAGTTGAAAGACAAAGGTGAAAGAGTTTACCTAGGCAGGGTGTAAGCACAGAAGCACAGTTCTTGAGGACAACAGGAGGGACTCCATCAGGCCCATATTCCTAATTAGTATATAGGCCAGTGATGGCAGAAAATACATCAGCTGAAGAAATTTTAATGTCAGCCATGAAGAAGTCAGAGGGGGGAAGTGATGGAGGAACATTAGTATTTAGGCCAGTGATGGCAGAAAATACATCAGCTGAAGAAATTTTAATGTCAGCCATGAGGAAGTCAGAGGGGGGATGTGATGGAGGAACAGCACCGGAATCGTCTCAGGTGGTATTGGAAGAGAAAGTCTGAGCAAAGAGATCTGCTTTATCAGTAAAAGAAATAGCTACAGAGCCATCAGAGTAGAAAAGTGGAGGGAAGGATGATGAGGTAAAGTTGTTAGAAAGGTTTTCAGCAAGGTGCCAGAAGGAGCGGGAATAATTCGAGTTGGAGAGTTGAGTGCATTTAGTACAGATGAAATTATTTTTAGCAGAGCGAAGAACAGACTTAGCACGATTCCGGGCAGAAACATAAAAAAGATGTGATTCAGGGGTGGGTTGGCTCTGGTACCTTTTATTTTCCCTCTTCTTGTTGCGGACAGCGTTAGAACAAGCGTGATTAAACCAAGGCTTTCTTGCATTAGTCAAAGGGTATGAGAAAGGGCTGTATGCTTCCATGCTCGAGAGAATAACTTCCGTAATGCGCAAAGCACACATAGATGGCTCCCGGCCATGGAAGCAATAATCATTCTAAGGAAAATCAAAGAAGTACTGCCTGAGGGCCACCCAATCCGCAGCTCCAATGTGCCACAGATGACATTTCTTTGGAGGGTCCAGAGGCCATACTGGAGCGATAGGACAGGTCAGGGTAATAAGGTTGTGATCGGGGGAGCCCAACGGAGAGGAAAGCTTAACAGCGTAAGGAGAAGGATAAGTTGTAAGGAAGAGATCAAGTATGTTGGAGGTTTGTCCAAGGCGGTCAGGAGTACGGGTAGGGTGTTGTACAAGCTGCTCTAGGTCATTAAGGGTAGAAATGATGTAGGCTTGTTCACCAGGTGGATCAGTGAAAGGAGAGGAGAGCCAAAGGTAGTGGTGAACATTGAAATCTCCCAGAATGGAGATTTCCGAGAAAGGAGAAATGGATAGAATGTTCCATTGTAGACGTAAGACATTCGAAGAATTTTTCAGTCAGCTGAATTAGGAGATAAGTAAACAGCGTAGATATATTTAGTCAGAGAATGACAGGAAAGCCAAAGTTAGAGAGTAGAGAATTCAGAAGAATCAAGTTCAGGAACATGAGAGCAAGATAAGTCATTCCGTACATATACACAACAGCCACCTTTGGCTTTGAAATGAGTGTAGAGAAAGTAGGAGGAAACAGAGAAGGGTTTGCTGTCAGTTGCCTCAGACAGCTGAGTCTCTGTTAGGAAGAGAAGGTGAGATTTAGAGGAGGAGAGGTGGTGTTCGACAGAGCGAAAGTTAGAGGAAAAGCCGCGAATGTTGCAGAAATGAAGAAGTGAGTCAGACAGTGATTCCATTCATCTCTCTGAGTCATTACTGGGAGACGGGCAAATGGGGGCATTTATGTCCCATGTGTATGTAGTTTGATGTTGACAGTTACAGAAACTTGTATTACACAACTTTTATAAAAACATGATTAAAATTACAGTATTGAGAAACATAATACAGTATCTGAAAATAGCAGTGCTCGATAGGCATTCATAGCAGACTAGCAGCATCTGCCATTTCACACCAGACAAAGCAATCAGAACAAGTGATCCCTTGCATCCTCTGCCTTACTACTGTTTTGGCAATCTATCATATTTGCAATGTTGAATGCATGAACGCAACTCAGTGCATGTGTGCATGGATATGAGTGTGGTGTGAGTGTAGTTAAGGTAGGAGGAGTGGGAGAAGTCCAGGTAGGGGCTCAATAAACCACTTATCATAATCCCTTCAACCCAGTACTTAATGTATCTTATAGGGAAATTTAATCTTTCTTGCCAGATGGTTTTATTCATTTCAGGAAACACCTTATACTGAAGGAGTTCATGTGGATTGAATCAAATGCCCCTAGTTTGAAAACTGCACATGCAATAAAAACTACCCCCCTGGGGGTAGAGGGGTTTCAAGAATACTCCCCCAGTATCCCTGGTTGTCGTATGAGATGACTAAAAGGGTTGGTGGTGGGTTAGTGCCCCACCCTGTAAAAAGAACTAACTGAACAAGCGAATAAAGTGCCTTGGACCAGGATAGACCATACGGTGATGACTGAGGAATGGACAAAGGACATTCTAAGAGTGGGAACATGGAATGTGAGAGGAGTGAATGATGAAGCGAAAGAGAGAGAGAGAGATTGTTCAGGTGCTTGTGGCTTGACTGAAACTAAATGGAAAGTGAAAGGGTGAGAGAATGGGAATATGGTTTAGGAATATGTGTGGGAGTTAATGAGAATGAGAGGGCAAGAGAGGGAGTATGTCTGATGATAAGCAAGAAGTGGAAGGAGAATATAAGAGAGTTTGGAACAGTGGGTGCAAGGATTGTATGGGTGAGGATGAAAGTAGGTATACAAGCTTGGGCGATTGTTTGTGTGTATGCGCCAATAGAGGACCTAGTGACAAGAGTGAAAGATGCGTTTTGGGCAAGTGTAGAAGCATGTATGGACAAGTTTGAGAGGAGCGAGAGAGTGTTTTTGATTGGAGACATGAATGGCAAAGTTGGGAATGTACAATTGGATGGAGTGGTTGGTCAGTGGGGTGTGCCAGCTGAAGTAGATGAGAATGGTAGTGCTTTCGTGGACATCTGTACTGTTAAGGGGTTGGCAGTAGCCAACACTTTCTTTCGCCATAAGATGGTCCACAGGTGTACGTGGAGAGTCATGAGGAGGATGGACGGTGAACGTGTTGAACGAAAAGCAATGATAGTACTTGATACAAGAATGTGGAGAGGGTGGGGGAATGAAATCTTAGACCATCACTTTGTGATGGCCAAGGTAAGGCTGCAAAGGAAGAGGGTGAAAAGATGAAGGGGAAGACAGGAGGAAACAGCTCCAGTGAGAAGAGTGGAGAAGTTACAAGATAGTGAGAAAATGGCAGAGTATAAGAGCATAGTGGAAGAAATATTGGGAAGGTATGAGTCAGAGCAGATGGAAGGGGTGGAAGATGTATGTAAGATATTCACGAAAAAGATAGACGCAGCGTGTGAGGTGGTCTGTGGAGTGAGGAGATGCATTGGTGTGCAAGGGACAGCATGGTGGAATGATGAGGTGAAACGAGCTGTGGAACAAAAGAAGAAGGCATATAGTGAATGGCCAGCAAGTTGAGGTAGGGGAGAAGATGAGAGAGAGAAGAGAGAGGTATATGTGAGCAGGAGAAGGGAGGTGAAGAGATTGGTGAAGGAGAGCAAGAAGAAAGTGGATGAAGAGTTTGGGTGGAATCTGAATGTAAAATAGAGGGGGAGTAAGAAATTGTTTTGGAAGGAGGTAAGGAAAGTAAGACAGTGTGAAAGGGGAAATAGTAGGGGAGTGAAAGATGGGAATAATAGATTGTTGGTGGAGAAGAGAGAGAAATTGAGTTGATGGAAGGAGCACTTTGAAGAGTTGTTGAATGTAGAGAGTGAGAGCAATGTGAGTATAAGTGGTTTGGGAATGGCTGGGAGAAGAGATGAGAGGAGGGAAGAAGAGATCAGTTGGGTGGAAGTAGTGGAAGCAGTGAAGAAGATCAAGATGGGAAAGGCCCCAGGAATTGATAGAGTGTGCGGTGAAATGCTGAAGTATGGGGGTGTGATTGTTGCAGAGTGGATATGGAAGTTGTGTAGATTTGCTTGGGAAGAGGGAAGTGTTCCAGAGAACTGGAAAAAAGATATAATTGTTCCTTTATACAAAGGAAAAGGGGAGAGAGAAGTATGTGCTAACCATAGGGGTATTTGCCTTCTTAGTGTGACTGGAAAGATATATTGTAGAATACTTATTGATAGGGTTAGGCATATAACAGAGGAGTTAGTTGGAGAAGAACAAGGGGGATTTAGGAAGGGAAAAGGGTGTGTAGATCAGATATTTGTTCTAAGATGTTTAGTGGAGAAGTATCTAGAGAAGGGAAAGAAAGTGTATGCTGCCTTCATGGACTTGGAGAAAGTTTATGACAATAGGTAGGCAAGAATAGGTAGGCAAGGTATGTGGAAGGTATTAAGAATATATGGAGTGGAGGGGAAATTGTTGAGTGCTGTGATGAGTATGTATGAAGGAGCTAGGGCTACTGTGTGAGTGGATGGTGAGCTGAGTGAGTTCTTTGATCTGAGTGTGGGACTGAAACAGGGTTGTGTGATGTCTCCATGGCTGTTTAATATATACATGGATGGGGTTGTAAAGGAGGTGCAAGGAAGGGCAGTGGATGTGGGGGTGGCTCTAATGAATGGGGGTGAGATGTGGAAGATTCTGGTGGTGATGTTTGCTGATGATACAGTATTGTTGAGTGATGATGAAAGGGAGTTGCAAGATTTGGTGCATGAATTTGGGACAGTGTGTAAGAAGAGGAATCTGAAAGTCAGTGTGAACAAGAGTAAAGTTATGGTGTTTGAGAGGAATGAAGTCACAGAATGCACAGTGAGGTTGGATGGTGAGGATATGGAGAATGTGAGTGCATTCAAGTACTTGGGCAGTGTGATGAGTAAGGATGGAAGTTTTGGGGATGAAATACTTGAAAGGGTACAGCAGAGAAGGAAGATTGTTGGTTCACTGATAGCGGTGATGAGAAATATGGTGGTGAGTATGGAAGTCAAGAAGTCACTGCATGATAGTATCGTGATGCCTACCCTGATGTATGGAAGCGAGGCATGGCTCTTGCTAGAGGGTAACAAGTCAAGAGTGAGAGCAGTGGAAATTAGTTACTTGTGAGGAGCATGTGGAGTGACATGGAGGGACAGGTTGACAAATGAAGAAGTGAAGGAACGTTGTGGGGTGGATGTGGTTGGGAAGATTAGGAGAAATACACTGAGGTGGTTTGGACATGTGGAGAGAATGGAGAATGAAAGACTGACTAAGAGGGTGTATGTAGGTGGGGTGGAGGGAGGAGAAGACTGAGGATGAGATGGAGGGATGGAGTTGAGAGGTATATGAGGGAGGGGGAGTGAGCTGGGGGGAGGGTAGGCAAATGGTGGGTGACAGAGCGACTTGAGGCGTTTTGTCTGCCATCACCCTTTGCGGGATTAGGGCGTCAGGCTATAGATAGATAGACAGATA
>JAGKTI010013328.1:0-23212 GCA_018397915.1 Birgus latro
ATCCCTCACCCATCCAACCGCAGGCCCTGTAAATAGGAGGTATGGTAAGACTTGCGACACACACACACTGGTTCATGTATCAGTGGTCAGTGTTGCACAAGGAGGCAGTATAGGCCTCGGCAGATGCAGCTCCCTCTCCTCCCCTTTTCGCAACACCTAAGAGTGAGAAGTGGAAAAAACGCTGGCCCCTTCACTACGATGAGGGGTGAGGGGGGGTCTTTTAAGGTAATTGAAATAATATGGCGGTAACAGTAACAACGTGTCATCGTAGCAAAGGTTTTAAAAGATTTTGAAGATATAGAAATCTATGGAGCGAGAATTTTAATGGCTTGAATGAGGAGCGAATGGATGTGGTCTGTTTTTGCTGGACTCCACAATGGTGCTTCTCCTAATTTTGTGATTTCTTTTTCCTGCTTCTGGATTTTACTTATACGATCAATAACAGTGAGCACAGAGTCTGGATCATACTGACAGGGAAGGTACGAAAAGGAGTGAATATATGGAAAATGTGAAATACAGTGCACGGGAGGTACAGTCGGGGAAATAAGTTCGCTTAATATTCCCCCTCTTCTCTCCTTGCTGTTTTGGTTAGTGATCCCTTAAACCGAGTATTGGAATTTCTAGATTATCCTTACCACTTACAAACAGCTTCAGTCTATTTAGAAAAAGGTCTCTTGTACTGAATGGGTTGATGAAGGGATACTTAACTTCTGCATTTCGAAAAGCGCTCTGCTAAGCTTACTAAAACGTCTGGTGGTTGTGTGAAACGAAACTGAAGTTATGGTTAGCCTTTGTGAGCTGAGAGAGGCGTGGCGTGTTTCTCTGTGCTTGGATGTCATTCTTTGGTATGCTGCGTCAGGGAAGGCAGTGACGGACGTGCCATGAGAGTGAAACAGACGAGGCGGATTATTACGGGAACTTTTGATCCTGCATAAACGAGATGGACAGACGGGGTGAGGGTGTGAGGCGGGGTGGGAGGAGGGTATTTTTGTCAACACCACCCTGGACTAGAGAAGGGTTACGACGCTGGCATAGGTAGATACATGGATAGATAGATAGATAGATAGGTGTTTTGATAAATGGCAAGGTAGTTGCAAATATAAAATATATACAGTACATATATATAAATGGCATACTAACCTTGAAAGGAAAAGAAAATGAGAAAGCACACACACACACACACACACACACACACACACACACACACACACGCACACACACTGGCATGTTACTCTATCATTTCATAATCATAAACAAACGCTCTCTCTCTCTCACTCTCACCTGTGTAATGAGGGTGTGCAGCTGTCAGTCAACCGTCACTTGCCGTCATTGCTCCTGTCCGGCTGTTTCTCTCCCTCTCAGTCCGCTCTTTCACGTCATTACATTGTTTTCACTTTAACTTGGCCCAAAATTACCGTCTCTCCACTTGAATACTGAGCTGTAGCAGAAGATTAGTACAAACTGCAGCCCTTGTCGCAAAATGGAAAGTGCGCACAGCCGTCGCACACTCGTTTCCCGCCACTGAGCTACGTGAAACAAGCTGCTGAAGGACAAAAATGTGGGCCAAGTTAAGGTGAACGAACTGTAGCTTCACCCTCTTCTCATTTCAGCTTCAACATATTTTTGCATTTTATTCTTGCTACCATCAGAGGATTTTATTAGATTTAAGAAGGATCTCCACTGGTACGGGTGTTTTAGAAGGCCGTATCTTACTTCTCCAGTTTGAAAAGTATCGCTTAAGCTCAATCGAATCGTCTGGCGGCAGAAAGAACAAGTTACAAAGCAGATGTGATGGCACTAAAGGGAGGTCAAGGTATTCTCTACTGACTCACTTCTCTGGTGATCGCTGTTAATCGTGTCCCTTAATCGCTGCTTGTAATACATCAGTCTAATCACACGACCCTCTACCACACCGTTACCGTCAGCTGGGTCGTGTTTGGGTTGGCACAGCAGTCTTGGCACCTGTTTTTCACTAGCGGTTTATTTTTTGCAGATGACACCTTAATAGCCTCATTCATGTCAGCGATACAAATTACATCGATTTTAGGAGTAGATAAATAACATACAAGACAACATCAAGATATAATCGCTGAAGAGGAGGTGTTAGGAAATCTTCTAAGCCGAAATTAGATTCACATGTCGATTATAATCCACTCACCGTCGTAACACTGATCTGCTTTGGAAGGAAGGGCAAGGAAAGGATGCTACTGAACCTTGCCATGTCTCTTATTCTTCCCGCCAAAACAAATCGCTGCTGGGACAGGGATTTGATCGTAAGAGTGTTCGTGCAGTGGGAATGTGTGAGGGTGGGAGGGCATGCGCATGGGAGTTGTCAAAGTCTACCTCGTTAACTACGCCAGGGAAACGGTTTGTGGTTCGTAAGTCTGTCGTTGAAAAGTGAATGTGTGATAGTTGAAAGTCGTCACGTATGGCGGGTCAAATCTTAGCTTGTTAGTTACGATGCATTCCTCCCCCCCAATCGTAAGCTTGTTATTGGAAGTGTGTGTGTATCGGTGGGAGGCGTGTCGTGGGAGCTGTCAAACTCTGCCTGGGGATTTGACCTGAGGCTTGTTGGTGATATGAGATTGTAAGATAGCTGTGTGAGGTGTCGGTGGGTGATAGCAAGTGGACAAGACACATAAGCTGTCCAATCCTACCTTGGTTATTAGTATGTTAGGCTGTTGCTACCTACCTGCACATCGGCGTCACACCTTTATATATGTGCTGGGGAGGCGGAGGGCGGGAATTGGTGGGAATGAGGGGTGGGATTACGGCGTGGGCGGGAAGGGTGGGGCGGGGCCAGGGTGTGGGCGGGACGGAAGGCGTGTGGTGGTGTGCTGTGGGCGTGAAGGCGGTGGTGACAGGGAAGGTCAGGCTGGGTGTATCGCCTCACTCAGTTACGCAGCCACCATCGCCAGGTTGCAACAAGATGTTACTCCGACCGTTGCAAGAAGAGGAAGGAGAAGAATGATGATGATGTTGGTGATGATGATGATGATGATTAGAGTTATACCTATTGACTACACGATGGTCGTTAAGGCAACAGCAGCAAATAGTACCCCCATTGTAACTAGGAGAATTTACCCAAAAGTTTCATGTAAAAATGAATGTATGGCTACACAGAATGCACGAGGTCATTTAGGCAGCACCTCCACGGGACACCAAGAAGATGGTCAGATACCTACCCTCCAGTATGCCTGTTCTTTCTGAGTCAAATACAAACACTTGTTATGAAAGCAGTAAGAGTCATCGAATTTTACTACCAGTCGGGAACACATTTACAGGGGATATGGAGTGAGTGACGTATGCTGAATGGGGTCTGAGGTACTGTAACAAGTTTTCCCCGGTGATTTATTTTATCTTTTATGTTACTGATGCAGACCATGTCGTTAATAAAGCTATTTATAGAAAACATACAACAGAATCTTAAGTCTCAATCTGTAAAATAAATCGCTAAGGAAATGTCGCTAGGAAGCCTCCCATGCCAGTTAGGATACGGACGATAGTTTAACCGTTTCGTATCGGTTGGCACACTTGTGTATTTAATCAGGCTAGCACCACAAGGTCTGGCTCAGCTGACAGAACACAAAACACAGGAAGGGTTCAAAGTATAGGTCGTGTGCTTAAACCTCAAATGGCAAAGTGGGGTACAAAACCCTAATTGTAGACGGTCATTTGTGGAACGCCTATGGTTACTGTGTATGATCAGACTGCATCCCATACCATTATACAGAAAGCAGTCAGCAACCATACAGGAAGGCCACATACGTTCCCTAATTGTCAAGTAATTAAAAAACAGCGTAAAATTCTCGGGGTCTGCATTCCAGTTTTCGATTTCAGTTTAAGCTTACAACCTTTCGTCGCTAATAACTTTTTTTTTCTTTTTGTTACTCACCACCACCATCATCATCATCATCCCGATCTTTTCTTTTCATCATCCTCATCAACATCATCATCATTATCATCATCATCACCACCCCCTCTTTCCCCCATTGCTGATACATTGAAAATATTCCACCAGACGATTTCGCTGGGTCGAGAGAAATCCCAGCAGCCAAATGTCGATCCTACGCTTATCAACCGTTTCAGTTCGATGACGTTACTTTATTATATTTCATTTTTGCCATCTCCAAAATACTTTATTAATTTCTGAGGAGACCTTTAGAAGTGGAAAGGTCAGAGGAAGGCGTAGTTTACACGTTCACTACAACCGTTTCCCCAAACCCAACTCCGGGGCAGGAATAAATTCGTACTGAACAGAACGGGTTGGAATCGTGTGGCAGCAAGAATAAACAGGCAACACTTCGCATGTCATGAGAAAGTTAGCGACGGAGGCGGACTGTGTCATCATGATTATCATCATAACTCTGAAAGGAAAAACGAAATACAGTACCACGAAAGTAGAACTAACAATTGGGCTGGCCATCGAATAAGCCACGCTTCCATCAGCTCGGCAAATGCCCTCAGCTGTCGGGTAATAGAAGATTTTGGTGCCTGATGGTCTTGTGGATTTACGTGCCAACCGGGTGGAGCCCATAAAGACCCCATCCGGTTGGAGCCCTGTCATCATCATTACATTTGTATTGTATGAGCCGCCCCTGCCGACACCCTGGCCTGTAACGAGCAACACATGACGTCACAGCCGTACAGTACGTGATGAATGTGATGACGCCGCACACTGGTAGGCTTACAGTGTGTGTGGACAACTGAACCGAGAAAAATTGCTTCCTATGGCGGGTTTCTTTTTATCTAACGGAACCTGGATTAAAAAAAAAATCGTGGTTGCTTGATACCAGATGTGCCTTAGTTATGAAGCAGGAATGTGTCTTCTTAGTTACTAGTCATAACAATCCTCGAATTTTACGACACTTGGCCATGAACTGAGCTGAAAGGAATTAGGAAACTTTGAAAAAAAAAATCTCAGTACTGTATGTTCAAAGGACGTTTTCTTTATCCTATTCTTGCCAACTGAAGACGACTGTATTTATATTAGTGAGAATGAATGGTAGTGACGGGGTGTATTTAGAATGACTCCCTGCTGTATATTAAGAATGAACTGTGTAAAATTCCTCGAGCCAGAGCAACCCCTTCTTTTTTCTATTCGTGCTATTTCCAGTCGATTTTATTCAGCTTAAGAAGCGTTCTCTATTCATGCAAGGGCTAAATGAAGGTCATATCTAATTCTTCATGTTCCAAACTTCTCCCCAAGTTGTGTAAAAACCTCTGAAACAGCAAGAATATAATAAACAAGACGTTCTAGGAGTGAAGGGGATGACTTATTCCTCAATGTGCTTCTTTTATTGCATGGTTAATTGTACTCTCGTAACCTTCACACGGTTTAAGTTACGCGAGGGCGAGGTGGTGAGGGGTTAATGGCGTCTTATTGCCCTCATCACTGCAAATGGTCTTCCCAAAACAAAACAAAATTGTCTGCAAATATCAAGGACAGATCCATCAAATATGTTACCAGAAGAGTGACGAATTTTTGTACTTGAATATCAGCTGATACCATAATATTTTCTTCCGCTAATGAAAGCCTCCTTGTAATGAGATTAATGAGGGTTATATCCAACGTCGCTAATTAGGAAAGTCTCCCTCAAGCAGAGTAATGACGTTCAAAGCCAAAAACATGTGACCACACTGAAGATGTTATGCCCCTGATTTACAAGACGCCAGCTACATCTTACTCTTACTATCTCCACGCGATTATATTCAGCCAAGAGAGACTTTTCAAACTGGAGTAGATACGGTCTCCATTAACCCATTCCCCTTAACTAAATTCTAGCCCAGAGATAGATGTGGATAAACTGATGTACGAGTATGAACACTAAACTTTGATGACGTGTGCGTAGTGAAGGCGTTAAAGGTTAATGTGGTGAGGCAAGGCCCATACATGTCGCGGGGGACCAGCCATACAGCACATCTTTAACGGGGTGACGCACGGATGAACAAGGCTACCACGTTCCACACACACATACACACACACACACACACACACACACACACTGTACGTTTGTCGTCCACATATGTACATCGCGCTGGCATAACTTTAGAATACTGGAAACGATATATTATTTGCTGCATGACGTAAATGGTAAAAGCCCATTCCATTGGTCGGTTCAGATTTATCATACCCTCCCTGAAGCCACCCACTGCTTGCATCTATTCTCTTTCGTCAATCCACCATACATCTCTCCTGCTACAACCAATAGGAACATAAGCACTAATATTCCCTACTTTTCGTCTTATACTCGGGTACCATAAATGCTGCCCTTCTAATCCTTAGGCACTCTCTTGTGTCCATGATAATCTAAATTTCCAGGTTCAGTCTGTTACCACCGCGATACACAGACAATTAGTGGCTGATATGCAATGATTACCACTTCCTCTGCCCAACACAATATCTCTCAACACACACACACACACACACACACACACACACACACACACACACACACACACACCATTCATCTATCCATCTATGAGGCTTTTTTCATCTTAAGTTTCAGTACTGGCATGAAAATTTTGATCCTATTGAACTCTCACCACCTTTACTCCTCTCCCTGACACCACCTAATTCCTCTCCGTCACCACAACACTAAGCAGGCGACTGAAATGTTTTGTCTGAAAGTTAAGGACATCATGCTTTCTGCCACATCCACTCCGTTGGTTATAAAGCATTCCTTAGCGATCTATTTTGTACACATCTTAATATCCTCTTGTATGTTACTGGCAAGATATAACGATGTTGAAAATATAAATGAGACAATAGAAATGAAACTTGTACATCGCAAAGGAAGGAGTATACTACCAAGTCTCCTGTGCCACTACGAATAAGACTCACCCATACTGCCACTTTTCCCTTGTCCTGACCTTGGATAAGCCTACGTAATCTGGCAAACCATTCCCTATTCCTTGACTATCTCTTGTTTCCCTTTCTTCAAGCACCCATTCACACACAGTTTTAGTCACAGCAGCCAGTTCTACGACAACTTCTTGCGTTTCTACCTTCCACCATTATCTTTGTATCTGCACCAAACTCTCTCCCTACACCAACATCCACAAAACTATGCCCATTCTCTTTCATTCTTGACCTTCCTCATCCGCCTACATGTTTTAACGCGTCAGACCCTTAAACCATTCCCTACAACTTGAAATGGACTCGCCACCTCATATTGTACCGTGGTGATATGTAGTGATGACGCTGATGATGATGATAACAATAATGGCGATGACGGAAGTAGTGACTGTGATACGTAACAGTGGTGATAGTGATGATGCTAGAGTGACTGATAGCAGTTACAATGATGGCAGTGGTGACGGTGACTAGCAGTGATAATGGTAATGAAAGTGACGTTGGTAGTGCTGATGGTCACACACTGTCGTGTTGCCTCAGTTTATGACGTAACCCACGTCCACAACTGCCTTACACAACACACGCACATGTATACACACGTATCCACCACACACCGTGCCTCACAGAGAAAATACACACACACACACACACACACACACACACACACCTCCCCTGCAGCACAAGGAGCGAAGTGGATGTAGACTCTTGAGGCCACAGCAACACCTCCACTTCCAGCACAACTTTTGAAACCCTCGGTATTGAAATAAACAACAGTCATGCTCACACCGGCTGACTTACAACGTCCATTTTAAAGTACGAGTATATTACTCATCATACCCAGCCTCTCACCATCAACCACGTCCAGCCTGCATTTCTTGTTCTGTCCTTCTCAGGCTTTATATTATCCCCTGACATATAACTTTTTACACAAAAATTTTACTGCTTCCCATGACGCCATCTTCACAGGGTGAATTCAAACTGCTCCACCCCATCAGCACCCACCCCTCTCTACTCATTCTGTCCTTTTTATACCTCCACAATGGACATTTAAGGGAATTCTCTTTCCCACAGCAAACAGCGCGACTCAAACAATGCCCATTTACACAGGATGCACTTGTACAGCACCTCCCTACTCACCACACACCACCAACTACGGTTACTAAGCTTATCCCACTCACTGCTCTCCACCCACCTCATCCATTATTTGTTCCACCACATCTGACTTGCACTTAACCACCTTACCCACACCACTCATCTTCACATCAGAGACACTCGTACTTCTCCCAGCACACCCCACCACCTACAACCCCACCCTCACCCATCCCGCCTATTTCTCGTCACCCACCCCCAGCCGTTTTACCCCCGATAAATATGTTAACAGTGTCTTGCCTCAGGTACCAGCCGACGCGCAACAATTGTATTCGCAGCAGAAAATTATATCCCTGTCAGGGCCAAGGAAAGGGGGGTGGGGGTAGCTGGAGACAATCCCAGGTGCCCGGACCCGAGGGGAGGCTCGTGCTCTCCTAGATACTAAGAGTATGGAAAATAAAACATTACGTAGTTCACTCTATAATACCACATTTGATTAAAAAAAAAAACATACTCGTATAAAAGGAAGTAAGAACAGTTATCTCTAAACACATTAAAACAAGGCTTAGTATAACATTTAAAGAACAAAGTTGTATATTAATGTATTTGTTTTCTTCCTGAGGGGGCCGAGGGATGTAAAGAACCTCTGACTCGTTGTCTTCTTATGCTGTGAGGAGGTATCAGTAGAGCTGGTTGATGAGGTTTTCTACCTTAAGAGAGTCCAGGTGACCAGCATTGGAGACATCAAAATGGAGCTGATCAAATTACGGAATAAGCTGTGTGACTTAACACTCTAGCATGTTTCGAAAATGTTGCATTGTTCATCGCACGTTCTGCACTCTGCCAGTAACAGTTGCAGAGGATGGACGCTTGTTCAGTACACTGAAGCACGGTGTCCCTGGAGCGTCTTTCAGCTGTGTGTCTGTCGTCCATCGAGTGCAGACTGACCATAACATTAAACTACTCAAAGGTTGCAGAAAATTTTGCCGACAGAAAAGCAAGAAAAGCCATGCTAAAGCAGACAGCAGAATGCTGTGAAATGCAGTACCTTTAAGTGCAAATCACCATTTTTTTCTTTTACTTCATTGGCCATGATTTTAGTTTGTTCAGCTATGACGAAAAATCAGGTTATGTGTTTCTGTAGTTGCTGCTTTGTTGTGTTGTTGTGGACCCAACTCGGTGGGCTCCAGGCTGAAGTTGCCTGTCTCCTGCAGTTCACCATCCTCCACCTGACGGATAGGGAAGGAATTGATGGATGTTTGTATAACCAGAGGAGCCGTCCTGTTACAACGCTGCCACAACGTGAAGGCGTCCCTTTGCAGCACCACAACTAAATGTAATGGAACTGAAGGAACATTAGCCCCTGTAGGTTGATGGCATTTTTCTATATTGTTGTTGCTACCACCAGACGACTTAATTCAACTTAGGACAGACTTGTAATAATGAAGGGGTTAATGAAGGCTATTCTCTGTCTAACTTCCTCTAGTTCGAATAATCTCTCTGAAGTTCATCATAACCGCCCGGAGAGGATAAGAGCGATAATACTCATCAACTTGAAGAGGTTAACCCCTTCACACGGATGACGTATTTTGTATTTTGTTATTACGACTACCTCATCATTTTTGTTCGCCCAGGGATGATTTTTGAACTAGTGGGATCAGATACAACCTTCACTGACCCCTTCACTAACAGATACCATTCTCAAGATAAGTAAAGTCGCCTGAATGTAGCAAGAATAAGCTAAAATAACATCATCGTAGCGAAGGGATTAAGGGACCGAAACTAACCTGGCTGGACGTAAACCGACAAACAAATAAAGATTGTCAACACACTTAAAAATTTGCCAGATCGCCTCCCCACAGTTCCACTACACCGACATACTTCTGTGCGATTGTTGTGACGATTAATGAACACACAAGACCACGTGATCCCAGTATTTGTGTGCATTTGTATGGCTTGACCTCAGACTTCATAAAACCATGTAAAATTATCAAATCAAAGAAACAAAGAAATAAACTAGAGGCCCCCCCAAGAGGGGAATCACACCAGCCCAGAGCCATCTCATACATAGCGCGGCTCGGAAAATGACCTTGACATTGACCTACTTTCACCAATTTCGAACCCGTGGGAGATTTTGTTCCTGCTACACACCTGTAAAATTTTGTGATGATACGTTGAGCGGTTGCGAAGTTATCGTGCCAACAGACACACAGACACAGAGACATTCAGACAAACTGAAAACAATACTTGTAGGAGATTTTCATCCCTACTACACACCTACAAGATTTTGTGATATCTTGAGCGGTTGCGAAGTTATCGTGGCAGGAGACACAAACCTTAACCTACTTCCACCAATTTCGAACTCGTGATTGATTTTTTCCCCCCTACTACACACCTGTAAAATTTTGTGATGATATCCCAAGCGTTTGCGAAGGTATCGTGCACACCCGCACACACACACACACACACACACACACACACAAACACACATTAGAAAAAAAAAATTTTTGCAATCGAGGTGGTAAAAAAAAAAACAGAAAAAAAAAATGTCGAGTATTTGTCTAAGGACCATTTCTACCACGTCTGAAGTGGACTGGTGAACAAATATTGGAATGGCACCAAACCGAATAGCGTTGGAAGGAAAGAAAAAAAATAAAGGGAAAAAAATGCATTAAGTCTCCATCTTAGTGTGAAGACTTTTTTTTTTTTTTATCTTCTTTTTAATGTGTCCGACTCTGGGCATAGACTTCAGGGCCTATCCCCAAGGCATATGCCCAAAGCCCAGTATTCCTCCTACATCTCCACGTCACCACTTCGGTGCTAACACCCACCGTCCATATTGAATACATGCTAGGGCTGTCTCATACAGGACTGGTGTATTGGTATTAGCGGAGGGGTGTTTACGACATGTCGGCGGGTCTTCTGGTAGATCAGTAAAGTCTGCTTTTTATGAAATTCAAATCGATAAACTGTTCCCTGTCTCAGCAAAGACAGGAAGGTGAAGAACATGATACAGAGATTATATCAGTAAATATACCAGGATGAAACAATGATGATGAATGTGTGTGTGTGTGTGTGTGTGTGTGTGTGTGTGTGTGTGTGTATGAATTAAGATGACACTACAGTTCATAACCGGAGAGAGAGTCATTAAGTACGCACAGAGGCAGATAATACAGCAGGCAAATCAGTGGACCAGTGGACCAGTACTAGAGTAGTGACAGTCCGAACATTTGCCTTCTCAATCAAATTCACAAATATTCGCATATTTTTCGATATTCGCATTTGCATGTTGTCATTCGAGTATTTTGCGAATATGAATAATGTAACTTTATTGACAAACTTTATAGAACATCAAATAAAGAGTTAAAAGCATGAGTTGAATGAGTGTTCTAGGCTAGTGTTGCCAACCAAGCGGCTGTGTTATGCTAGTTAGGGCTCCTTGATGCATCATGCAGTGTTGCCAGATTCCCAGAAGTCTTTGGATTTGTCTATCTGTGTATCAGTATCTCTACTCCACCAACATGTGGTGCTCTGCTGAGTGTGTATGTAGGGTGAGAAGTGCTTGTGAGTGTTGTGCTGGAGTGGCTTTGGATGTGTGTGTAGTCTGTGAAAAAAGTATAATCGGCCCGCCTGAGCCGACTGGGTGCAAGCATACTATTATAGTATGCGACACTGGTTCACCCACAGCACCCCTTGTGTCCGCCAGTGGTAAATGGCTCATTGAACGCTTCCCACCAGTGTGTGAAACGCACACTCTGCTACTGTACCACAGACATCTTTCCAAATTTTTTGCCTAATGACAGACTTTCAGAATTTGTCATTAAAAAATGGGTAATCTCCAGATTTGTAGCTCATAACCAGAAAACGTAATTTAAATCTCATGAATCTGAGAGAGAGAGAGAGAGAGAGAGAACGCCTGTCTGACGTGATCTATTCCAGGTCCGTTCGAAGGTCGTCCAGGACGCCTGATATACCCGGAACATCGCCGCTGCTTTAGTAAGTTCTATGGCTGAAACTCTTACAATGAAATGAAATCGTAAAAAAAAAAAAAATAACTCATGTTTCAGTGTCATCAAACAGATTATTCGCATTTGCATTCGTGTTCACGAATACTGAAAATTTATATTCGCATTCGCGAATGTTGAAAAGCATACATTCGGACCATCATTACTACAGTGCTTTTGATACTGACTCCACCCACCTTCAGTCCGTCTTCTCGTAGCCTCAGCATGTTCCCACCACCCCCTCCTTGCACAATTACTTTATACATTATACTCCTGTTCATTTGCCACGACGTCTTTTGGCCATTCCTTCTACAGGCATATAATTTTTTTTCACTCCCAGCGCCCTTCAGTGCCTGGGTCAGTTGTATCGTGGCTCCTGGAAGCTTTCTACAACGTCCTAATTAATTCCTTCACAAGCATGACGTACTTCTTATTTTATCCTCGCTATCTCCAGACGATTTCATTGAACTTTGGGGTGATTTTTCGAAGTGGAGGACCTCCGTCAACACTTTCACTACGAGGGTGACTCCAAATTGTATTAAATCATCTAGGCACATCAACAAAATAAAAACATAAAATAAAAACAATGTCACCGGAATGAAGGAATTAGCACCCTTTCATTACAATGACGCATTCATTCTGTTCTTGTTAGTGACATGCAACTTTATTCAGACTCTTGTTTCTTGTGGACTCTGGAAGCTTTCTACCCACTCTCCCTTCGCGCTTTCCGTTTGGTGATGTCTTACTGTATTAGTGAGGCCGCAGACAGCTGTTGTAACTGATTCTGTATACATTCACTATTTTTGTTATGTGTATATGCTAATAAGATACTTCATGAATGTCTTATTTCATCTGGATAAAAACAGGTGCACACATTTTGTTTTGGGTCTAAGAAGAAATTACTAAACAATGGTATAGTTCGATCAAAGGTCCCGAGGTAAAGATCACATTTGGGATGCGGCATCGCTGTACTCTTTGACCATCTGAAGTATTATTATTCTTGATACTGGAAGATAGTTACTCCACCGGCCTTCAAGTATACGAGGTCTGCTCAAAAAGTATCCGACCTTAGGCTCTAAAAAAGATAATAGTTAAGCTGTTGAGCTAGGACACTAATCCCCTTCAAAGTAGGACTCTTCTGACTTGACACACGTATCCCAACGTTCTTTCCGCTGCCAGAAACATTTTTCAAAATCGGTTTCTGGTACCTCCTGCAGGGGAGTTTTGAGCTTAGGGAATAAACAAAAGTCGCACGTAGCCATGTCTGGTGAGCAGGGAGTCGGCCGGACCTGCGAGATGTTGTGCTTGGACAAAAATTCCTAAATCAGTTGAGGAGAATGGGCAGGGGTGTTTGTCATGGTGCAGCTTCCAACTTGCCGCTGTCAAAGGTCTGGTCTCTTCCACAGAACTGCGTCATGAAGACGACGGATAATGTCGAGGTAGTAACGTTTGTTGACAGTCTGACCTTCTGGTGCATATTTGTTGATGCACTACACCATGATAGTCGAAAGAAACTATCAACATGCAAGTGCGTTTCACCCTGCTGCGGACATATCATGCTTTATTTTGGCCGAGGCGACCTTGCATGCTTCGACTGGGACAACAGTGTTTTGGTTTCTGGGCCGTACACCTGTACACCCAAGTCTCATTTCCAGTGATAGTTTTCAAAACGTCTGGATCGCGATTTGCACACTCCAGCACGGCTTAAGCGGCGTTCATCTGAGAGATGAGATCATGACGAATGTGACGAAGCACCTGCAGAAGATACTGAAAACCGACTTTGAAAAATGTTTCAGGCAGTGGAAAGAACGTTGGGCTACGTGTGTCAAGTCAGAAGGGGGTGATTAGTGTCCTAGCTCAACAGGTTAGCTATTTACTTTTTTAGAGTCTATGGCCGGATACTTTCTGAACACGCCTCGTACTGTAACGTCCGCATTAAGGCCACATATCTGCTTTAGCCCTTGAATTCAGGGAGTTGGTGACCATATTTTTATTTTGTTCTTGCTATCTTCAGACGATTTTATTGAGTGTAAATGAGACTTCCAACAGGGGGAAGGTAAGGCCTTCACAAACCCTTTCGCGACTATAATAGGGTGTTCCATTAAGCTGAATAAAGTCGTGTGGAGACAGCAGGAATAAAATGCAAAATACATCACCGAGATGAAGAAGTTAAGGGCAGGCTTTCTATCAGCTTTTCCTTCGCCATGTATTTTTGTATTTTCCCCTTTATCCCTTCCAGTATGACGATTTATTTATTTTTTTCTCCACTACGAACAAACTACTTCCTACAGTTTAAGAGAGACTTTCGAACTGCAGGATTAGGTGTTATAACCTTTACTAACCATGGGCTTTAACTGAATTTTATCTTTTGGGGGTGGCAAGAATGAAATATACTAGTTGTAATTGTAATGATGGGGTTATTGTTCCCTTGTACAGTTATCATTGTCTTTTTTTTATTATTTCGACACAGACTGCATAAATAAAATATAACAGAATGTCACTGTGTTGTATGCAGAAGCAGACTGGTGAGGAGGTGTTGGGGAGGCTCCTGTAGGTCACAAGAATAACGGCCTTGGCACGTTCACCAGCAGCTCTGTCAGCACTGTATCCTGCCTTCCAGATTTCTCATTCCTCCTTAAACGTCAAATAGTATCCTACCTATTCATTTCTTTTACTGTGTGCTTTATATTACTATCACATAAATATATTTCATGTAACACCTTCCATCGCAATAGCTTGAAGGGAATCATGGGTTGCCTTATGATCTTAACAGTAGAACAGAGCAACACATTTTCTCTCGGAATCAAATTAATCCATTCCATACGGCCTCTGCTTTTCATCATCCTAACTCTAATACCCAGTTCAAAAGATGAGGCGAGGAAGGATCCAGAAACAGAGAGGAAGCACGAACGTAGGACAGCTATCAAACTGCGTGCCCAGTGAAATGGGACATACAGTTTAATCATTCACGCACCATTTTAGCCTTCCAAATCCTGGATCCAACACAGGAACCGAACCATCCACACATTTTATTTGTTTAAATCTTGTTATTCATATTTTCAGATGTGCTCACGTGCATTTCTCGGATACTCATTCCGTCCACTACTAAGTTAATAACGGGATATCACCCCCTTGTGATGTGCTCCTCCCACATTTTCATCCATCCATTTCAGTCTGATGTTAGTGCCTTGTGCTACCTCAGTTTCCATTCCTCGCCTTCTCACACACTCAGTTACCATAATCATCGACCTTTTGGTCCACCAAGCTTCTTCTCACATACACCCATTTCACCAAACTGCCTATGCCCATTCTTTGCAAATGACCACACCATCAAGGCACATCTTTTTAATCTTTTTATCAGGAGATTTCCTTACTCCACATGGTCCGAGAACCAGTGTCTAATCCTATCTTCTCCATGCAACGCTGACATTCCTTGACTTTGAGTTTCTACGCTCATGTCATACGTCTCACATTCATACGTCACTGTGGCCACTAACACCAATGCTTTTTAATGTCTGCTTATTTTTGTAACATCGAACCCCCGGACGAGTATATTCAGTTTAGGGAAAACCTCTGGCAGTGTAGGGATGGAAGGGATAAGTTGAGGTGAGGAGGTTCCAACCCATTTTGATTATGGATAATTAGCTTAGCAAGAGGTCATTAGGTTTCGAAACGGTTTTGAAACAGTGTAGAGAAATGATGATGATGATGATGGTATAAACTATAAATGTAATTACTGGCCAAGTCTCGGTATACGAGTATGACAGGTTCTGTGTACGAGGTGTTGCGGTCAGCATTACCTCCACGCCGTCCCTAAACCGTGTCCAAACTTTGCGAGATCTTGCCACACTCTCCTGCAATAAACATGAGGGTTGGGGTCTCGCTTTCAGAATTCGAACCCCATACTTGACGATGGATTAATGGTGGCCGCTGTGCTGTACCCTTCCCACCGCACACCACAACAGACGACGTGGTTTGGCTGTCTCGAGGTCGGAGAAGGTACACCCATATTTCCAAGTTTGTCATTATCATGACGTTACTTTAATGTTAAGTAATGTTGCTGCCAACAGCTGGCTTAGTGGCATGGTGCTCTTCGGTCTGAAAGAGAGTGGGCTAACAAGCCATGGATCAAACCCAAGAGATGGCGGGTGGTTTTTCTGTCATCCAAACGCTGCCTAGGACATAGTGTCGTCTCCTGTCTGTTCTACGGTATCCTAGCTTCAGGCCTTCCCGCCCCCAAAGATGTACTATAGAACTGGCTTACTTTTTTTTCCCCCCCTACCACTTTGTGACTTATACTATACACCTTCATGAATGGCCTCTCATGCAGAAGGGATTACAAGAATCTCTGTACGAGAGGTTCCTCCTAAGGTGAATGAAGTTATCCGGTGGTGGCAAGAGCATAATATGAAATACGTCACACTGAAGTGGTTAAATGACAGTGCCTCCAACGCCTTCACTACAAGAAAGACTATAACTGTCTGGGAGGCAGGATCAAGAACATAAAAAAGTGTAATCGTACTGAGAGATTAATACTGACTACCTCTAGTCCTTTCACTACGACAGGTCTCCTTCCTTAGCATAATAAAATCCTCTGGTATTACTAACAGTGAAATAAACTTGACGTCATCGTTCCCATAAGGGGCAACACCTACCTTATAACTCAAGGCCTGCGAAGTACATCACCATCATCATCATCAACACCATCACCATTATCATCACTGTCACCATCATCATTATCACCATTATCATCATTGTCACCGTCATCATCATCATCACTGTTATCATCACTGTCACCATCATCATCATCACCATCATCATCATCATCATCACTGTCACCACCATCACCACCACCATTCTTTCCTTACATCGTCGTGACACACTGGAAGCGTAATGAGAACTTGTCAAGCTTATCACCAGGAATCAAACGAGTCGGAATCTCTCTTTTAGCAGTGACCCCCAGAAGTACACAGCAATATTTGTTGGTGAGTGTACAGTATTGCAAGTACAAATGTAACTGTACAGCAGCGAATGATAATTGTACACTGCCTCGATACCGTGTCAAGTCCTAGTAAGATCCATTATACTCTGTCCACTCAGACTTGACCTAAATTTGCTATTCCATCTCGCCTGCTGATCCCTAACAAGTGATTAACATTAGAGTATGAGCTGGTCACGATAAAGTGCCAAAGGAGGGATGAGAGTCGGAGTATTGTGTTCTACAACTAAGCTGGAACAAGAGATTAGCACTGGAATATGATGCTAGTCACGAAGAAGTGCTATATAAAAAAATGTAGAGCAGTATTATTGTCTTGCTCTGCCAACGAGCTACCGTTAATGGGCTACACAAGCACTAAAATCTCAGCCAAGGTAAAGTGGACAAACTACAGCCGGTATTGTCCAGGCGGGTTGACACGGCTGCAACCTCGCTTTACTGAGCAGCCGCAGCCAGTGGTGTAGAGGTTAGCGTAATCAATCTGCAACTGGAAAAACCCAAGATCGATTCCCGAACTGGTCAGATTCTTAGACAAAGTTTGTTTCCCTCACGTACATGTTCACCCAGCAATACAAATGAGGACCTGAATGTAAATAGACTGCTGGGTGTTATATTCTTGGGAACTATTGTCAATGGTTAAAAATGTACACTCTGCTGTAATACCCCTTGTGTAGTCGACAGGCATAAAGCTTCTTTCGCTTCATTAGTTTCGGACTTTAGACGTGTAAAAGGAGCAGTGACCAAAACAGAACCTGAGCCGCCTTTACCAAGTGCTTACTGTTTGTCTGATGTATAGGTTGCAAAAACAAATGCAATACTTGTGTCTCACCCTCTGATGACCTGGAGAAAAATATGCAACACTTGGAATTAAAAAAAAAAAATGAAATTGATGGGTAACCTAACCAACTTAACTATAATGTACTAAAGCGGTTATGACAGAAATACGTTTTTTTTTTTTATATCTGTGTAAGTGAGTGACATGACTGGTTCAGACTGCAAAGAACCCCTTGGAGACCAAACACTAAATCCATTTTTTTTTTTTTTCACTCACAGACTTAGTGAGGTTTGCCACTGGCCTGCAGAACTGTCCGGCGTCATTTCAATAAAAAACATACGTCCATGCCCGATATTATGTCTTTTCTAAGCTAAATAAAACCGTCTGGCAGTGGGGAGAATAAAGTATAAAAAGGTGTGATCTTAGTGAAAAAATTAATGGCTACTGAAAAGACGCTATCCAGCAAACTGACCATGACTGACAAGTATATGCACTCGACATTTGTTTATCATAAGTCAACAGGGCACCTTTGATAGCTGCACCTGTCCCTGCAGTTTCTACAGAAAAGTAATAATTATTAACTGGTTATGCACTTCAGTGGTACCCTTTTGGTTCATAGGCCGTTCCAGCACAGCTAACTACCTAGTGCTTTGCCCTGCCCCCTGTATCATATGTGGACATATGGAGGTGTATGGTATGTAGGAGGACTACTGGGCCTTGGGAGCAGGCTGTGAAAAAAAAAAAAAAGCTATTCAGTATGACACAGTTAACCGATCGCAGATGCACACCACATACACACCAGACACTGCAGACACCCCCAGACGCACACCACACCAGACACTGCAGACACCCCCCAGACGCACACCAGACACACTACCAATGCCTCTCACCCCTAAATATTTCTTTACATAAAGCCTGGACCCCACCCTTCAAAAACGTACAGGGTCTCATTGAGTACGTAACCAGCACCGTTAAGGACACGCTGGATATGGCCGCCGAGGAGGGTGAAGCAAAAAAGTAAAAATACGACCAAACGAAATAATCTCCCATGATAATAATAAAGTGCTGTGGAGATTAATTGTTGTTTGAGTCACAACACGCAGGACTAAAGCCTGTCTTGTTCTTGTTGGAAAAAAACACTGCATTCATATCACTGACACTACAGGACTCATTTTCACAAGGTGTACTCGTACTGCCCCTCCCATCCACCCCCTCAGCAATTTCCACTCATCTCACCCATTTCTTTGCCCTCTGCTTCCTTTTCTTAACCTCCTGACCCTCACCCTTGAGTTGTTTTAAAATAATAATTCTCTGCACTAAAACCATCACTCCTACAACACTCATTTTCACAAGACACCCGGCTCTTTCCTGCCTGACACCTACTGCTTTCCAACAGTCTATCCCATCCCACGTGTTCCTTTGCTGACTACGCTGATTTCCTACCTCCCCCAACACACACACACACACACACACACACACACACACACACACACACACACCGCTTAATAACGCGACGCAAGCCACACAGTCAACGAAAGTGCTTGCTTACCACAGAAAGTGAAAAAATACGATCACTTAAACTTGCCCGGGCTCATAATAATTATCTAGTATGGAGAACTGTATATCATAAAAAGTGGTCAAGCAAGTTTATGAAGACTCCTCCTAGCGTGGCCTGCCTCCACCACCGACCACAGCGGTATGGAGTGTGGCTTGTGGTTATTACACACTACATGTACACACGGTTACTAGGCAACATCTAATTAGCTGAGGGCAATACCTGAGTGGTTGCATTATCATCCGACAAGGATACGCAACCCCCCCCCTTCTCTCTCTCTCTCTCTCTCTCTCTCTCTCTCTCTCTCTCTCTCTCTCTCTCTCTCTTATTCTTATTTACAAAACAAAACTCATCACAAACTGGCACGGCGCTGTGAAGGGTAAAACTCAACACAGTACTCAACACCCTGCATTTCCTTACCACCTCACATTCCCGAGTTCCTTCCTTGGCTGAATGAACTCGTCTGGCACAAGTGAGAATATAGTGTTGAAAGTCGTCATCAGAGCAGAGGTTCACTAGCGACTGTTTCTCCCACCTTGAGATGAGAGGTATACTCGTACGTGTTTAGCGGAATGGAATCATGTGAATGTAGTGAGGATAGGCTATACCCAGTTCACTCTTACTAGACACAATATTAGTATCTCTCCATCGTGTATGCTGAGCTATAACTACAGACTAACACCAGATTATGGCGCCAATCACGAAAAAGCGCTATGGAAGGAATGTTGGGCCGTAGCATTGTCATAATCTGCCACTGAGCTACGGAAAATGACCTGCAAATCCCCGCCTACTTATGAACAACAGACAGGTTGCCCTCGCAGTGAAGGTACTGAACCCTTTAGGCCGAGACATGCATTTCTTTCTATTCTTGATACCTCCAGACATTTTTATTCTTCACAGACCTTCTTGTATCTCCTAAGATAAGCAAAAACCGTCCACAAACTATACAGATATATTGCGTGTGCGTGTGTGTATAAAGGGAGAGAGAGAGAGAGAATTTACAAGATTAATAACTACTGGAAAGGTTAAACAGCCTTCATTAAGTCCTTCGATAAGACCAGATTTCCTAAATTTGAATAAAACTGTCCTGAAGTAGCATTAATAACCATTAGACGTCATCGTACTGAAAGAGTTATGTATATCAGAGAAATATTTCAATTACAGCAGCTACAAAACTCGCTAAATATAGCCAATGAACCAACATTCCAGTCGTGACACCAGTATCCTATTGCCGGGACAATCCTCTCACTTACTGCATAAACCAAAACAAACACTACATGAAATTAATTGCTCCATTATTCATCGGAAAACAAAAATGTTATTATAAAATTATTACGGATAAAAAAAAGTGCATAAACAGAACACACACACACACACACACGCACACGGGTATTTGAGATGGGAAGAGATTCAGAGTTCTATGTCCATCACTACAGTCTACCAGCACCAGACGTTTTGAGTAGTGTGGAATGCAGTACTGTGTACAGATCCCTGCTTTTCCTCTCATCCCAAAATGCTCTCCTGTTTCTGTGTTTGCTTTTTTCGTCCCTACAACTGAACAATCAAATAGAATAAGATCTTTAACAATAGTCTATGGCCTTTTTATGGAAGCTACCTACCAAATTTACAATAACAGTACTATAAAATGACTTAACTGTACGATAATCGCTACCCCAATTAGTGATTAGGTACACATAAAATGCTCACGTGGAATAGGGCAACAAAAATCTGTGAAGTCTGGCATATTCTGAGAAGAGGTCTCAGTGTTAAAGAATGTCATTAGGCTGTTACTCGCGTTCTGCAGTTCGAGTGCTGCTCTAAGTATGAAGAGCAAAGCATCCTTCGCTGTTAAGAAGCGTTTTGGTGTGTAACACGCCCGTGTACGCCTTTTCATATTGGAGTTACGGCTGATGATGAAAGAAAAAAGAAGATCGATATTTCTGCGACCCGATTTCGCGACTCCTGAAAAGGATAGCGGGGCTTTGCGAATATCTGTGCATCTGAATAGCAAAGGTGTTTAGTACGTATGCTGAAAGCCGGGCTAGGGGAGCGTTTTGGTGCGCGCCCTTATACCTTAAGTATGTGACGTCATTTAAGCCTATAACATCCCTATACAGTAATCGTTACCGC
Source organism: Birgus latro (assembly GCA_018397915.1). Taxonomy (NCBI): domain Eukaryota; kingdom Metazoa; phylum Arthropoda; class Malacostraca; order Decapoda; family Coenobitidae; genus Birgus; species Birgus latro. Next base: position 21,406 of record JAGKTI010013328.1, read on the forward strand.
GATTACTAATAAGTTCGATCACACACGGCGGCCAACTTTTAAGAGTGTAGTGGTATGTCTACTCACGTGCTGTAGCACGCCTGCACCCTGCAGACGTTCCCTTGATGACAACTACAGTCACCCTACCATTGAATTTCCACATGCAGTAGTGTACACTCAAAAAACCTTCCTTACCTATACCCGTGTGTGAAGCACAGAAGGTCACCGTCCGGGTCAGTTACTCATCGCCCATGTCAGATGTGCGTAGTCAAGTCGCTAGAATAAAAGAAGCCTGAAATCTCAATTTTCATATGTACAGGACACTGCAGGCCGTAAGATGCCGATGCAGCAAAATCAGTGGAGACATGATACAAAAAACTATCACAAATCTCACTTCACGTACTGACATATCTTCATGAAAATTACACCTATTTTGAAGAGTCAGCGCAATGAAATGTATGTAAGTAGAAGCTCCTATGAACGGACTTTTGAAATGCCCTCTAGACTACATACTGTGCATAACTGGTGTAATTCTTATTCACTCAGCAGATGCTACCCTTCCTTGCTTCACCCACAATGATATCCACAGCCACCCTTGGATTAATGAAGAATTTAAGTGTCTTAAATTTTCTTACCTATCCTTAACGCCTGTGCTGGAGACGCTGTAAGCAGTTCCCAGACACACCACTCTGACATCTTTTCCAGAACAGAACGTACAGCTGTCTATCCACGGCTGTGTATCTGTTGTCTGACACAGTCCCACATGTCACCCAGGTTGGCCCACACTGTAACTTCTGTCTACTCTGCCACAGCTCATCACGGTACTTCAAGGTGTTATCCCTTCAGTCGCCTTCAGTTTTATTCCAGATAACAGTGGACCGCTTACCCAATACCTATCTTATTAATACATGAAGTCGATCTCGGGCCTTCCTCGACTCGAAAACCGAGGCTAAACTCTTGCAATCCAGATCAATCATTAAGCTGAAGAAAACCACCCTACGCCTTTGCCAGCATCAACACGAAAGAAAAACCTTCAGTCACTTCTTGAATTCGCACGGCCGTCCCCAGCCGGAGACGTCCGTCACCATACCACTCTCCCTCACCCCATTCTTACGTGGGAAAAAAGGTCATTATACATACATGCTGAGATAAATAGATTATGGTTAAGAAAATGACCAAGATTCTTATACTCCTCATCATTTATACTGTACAGCCTGGCAAGACAACATATGTGTGCCAGTGTAGGTGTAGGCAGCAGATGATGGCGGGGTGTGTGGTGTGGTGTGATGTGGTGTGGTAGGTCATCCAGCCGGCACTGTTACCCCAGCAAGAGGCACTGTTTTTTACCGCCCTGCCCCGCCTCACCAACACTTTCACTACCCACCCACCACCCTCAACCCACCCGCTCTGCCACCTCTTACCTAACACACTGGTTTGTCATGCATAATCGCGACCAATAAAACATTTACATGCAAGTTGTTTTTTTTATTTTCTGGAATCCTCCCCCCTTTCCTCCTCCTCAGTGGCTACAATATAGAATACATCTAATTAGCCTATATTATGCACCACCATGACGTACTACGAGTATTATATTTCATTCTTCAAGCCACCAGACTATTCTATTTAGTATTGTGATTTTTCGATTCAGAGGGGTTAGATATCGCCTTAATATACCACGTGAGTATTAGTGATCCTTCCTAGACAATACAACTGACTGATGGCAGTACTAGTAATTTAAAATGTCTTCGCATTCAAATGGTGAATTATATGTAATTGTCATGTTAATTTACTGATGTCATGCTAGTGTGTGTGTGTGTGTGTGTGTGTG
>JAGKTI010013329.1:4300-23212 GCA_018397915.1 Birgus latro
GAGAGAGAGAGAGAGAGAGAGAGAGAGTGGCAAGGAGAAAGAAGGGTATGAGAGGAAATGGAGACGGATGGGAATGGAAAGAGGGAGTGAGGAAGAGAGATAAAATGGGCGCGGTGAGGTGAAAGAGGCAATTGGCGTGAATAGCAGGTGAGGAAAGGAAGGAAGGCTGGTCGGGTGGTGGAAAGGTAGGAAGGGAAAGTGGTTTGTTGGAGGGGTGGTTGGCAGGTGGGTAAGTGGGATTTAGTTGGCAGAAAGATAGGAAGGTTTTAGTTGCGTGAAAAAGAGAGGAAAAGAAGGAATGATATGGATAAGTAGGGAAAGAAAGAAGAAAGAAAACAGTAAACTTTTGTAGACAGGTAAAGGGCTAGTAATGTCAGTAATGCCACCGAGGTACAAAACGAAAAAAGGGGTAATGCCAAAGAGGTCTGATTTCCAGAATGGGTGATGCCGTGGAGGAGCAAAATGTCTTTCAGTCCGAGCATCAGGGTGGTTGTCCAGGTGTGTGACCTTGCTGTGTTTGTTTACGAGAGAGAGAGAGAGAGAGAGAGAGAGAGAGAGAGAGAGAGAGAGAAATAGACAGAGAGGTAGATATATAGACCAAATATATGAGTGCATTCGCAAGCACTGTACGTATGTATATTAGTTTAGGGGATTGTGTGAGGTGAAGAACATGGTGAGTGTCCCTGCGGTGTTTGTTTACGAACGAGAGAAAGAGATAGATAGGCAGATAGACAGATATATAGATAGATGAACAAAATATGGGAATGTATTCGCATGTTTCATTCGCCCGTGTATGGAGTACAACTCTCATGTGTGGGGAGGCTCCCCACATGCAGCTCTTCTCAATAGGGTGGAGTCAAAGGCTTTTCGTCTCATTAACTCTCCTCCTCTTACTGATTCCCTTCAACCTTTGTCTCTTCGCCGCACTGTTGCATCTTTATCTCTCTTCTATCGCTACTTCAATGGTCACTGTTCCTCTGAACTGTCTGCTTGCATCCCTCCACCTCTACGACGGGCACGTAGTACCCGTCTAGCAACAAACTCTCATCCCTTTTCTGTCCAACTCTCTAATGCAAGAGTTAACCGTTACTCCCAGTCCTTCATTTATGCAACTGGTCAACTCTGGAACTGTCTTCCTCTGTCTGTATTTCCTACTTCCTATGATCTCCAGTCTTTCAAACGCAGTGTGTCCAGGCATCTCGAATTGAACGGATCTTGAATTTGGCTCTCTTTTGTACTGTTTTTGCTTTTTCTTGGAAGGAACAGTATGCAGGCCTGTGGCCTTTGGTTCCTTCTTCCTTGCATAAAAAAAAACAACGTTTGGGTGACGAGGAAAAATCTCGCATGGCATCCAACTTTTCGTTTTGAACTCTGGTGGCCTACATGAACTTGGAGAAGGACTTACCCGAAAGAGGAGAAGTCAAGAGGTGAGTAGTGAGGGGCGCGGATCCCTGAAGGGGAGGGAAGGAGAAGCGCGGATCTCCTGAAAGAATGGGTTAAAAGGAGGAAAGAGGCGAAAAAGAAATTTGATAGGACTGGGAATGAAGAAGAGAGAGAGAGAGAGAGAGACTAAAAACAGCAAATAAAGCAGCCAAAATAACAGTAGCAAGAGCAAAGGCAAGAGCAGTGGATTTGTTCTACGAGAAATTGGAAACACCGGAAGGACAGAAGATCACTGCGTTGGGAAAAAGAAGGAAGAAAGTGACAAAAAATCTTACGCATATAAAGCAGATAAAAGATGGTGGGAGTAGGGTACTGAGCGCAGAGGAGGGCATAAAAGGAAGGTGGAAAGAGTATTTCGAGAAGTTGCTGAACGAGGAAAACAAGAGGAGTGTTATTGAGATGGGACGCCAACTGAGAGGAAAACACCCGAAATTAGTAGGGAAGAAGTCAAAGTAGCACTGAAAAAGATGAAAATGGGAAAGCAGCGGGACCGGATGAAATACCAGCAGAGGCATGGAAAGGCTTGGAAGAAGATGGAGTAGATGTACCAGTAGACATAATGCAGATGTATGATCAGGAGTAAATTCGGGAAGCCTGGCGAGAAAGAGTGATAATACTAATCCATAAGGAAAAAGGTGACATTCAGGATTGTGGAAACTATCGGGAATAAGCTGATGTCACACCCAATGGAAATATGGAAGAGAATAAGAGAGAAAAGGTTAAAGGAAGGAAACAGAGATTGGTGAACAAAAGTTCGGATTCATGCCAGGAAAAGGAACAACAGATGCAATCTTGCAGTGCGTCAAATCCAGGAAAATTTTGGAGAGAAACAGAGAAAGCTGCATATGACTTCTACCGACTTGGAAAAGCGTGTGTTACTGTGCCAAGGCAGGAAATATGGAGATGTATGAGGGAGAAGGGCGTTTCAAAAAAGAATGTGCGACTAAGATATGTATGGCCGGGTGAGAACTAGGGTCAGAAGTACTGTTGGTGAGACAGAGAAGTTCCCAGTTAAAGTTGGGCTACATCAGGGATCTTTGTTGAGTCCCTATATCTTCGATTTGTTAATGGATGTTTTGGGGAGAGGCATCACTGAAGAGGCTCCATGGTCTACGTAATTTACAGATAATATTGTGCTGATAAATACCACCAGGGAGGAAGTAGAACGGAAGTTCGAGGAGTGGAGATAGAATATGGAGGATAGAGGACTTAAAATTAATAGGAGAAAGACGTAATATCTGTGCTTTAATGAAGATAAACAGTGAGGTGTGATTTTGCAAGGAGAAAAGTAGAGAAGAGTTGGGGCATCCAAGTATTTTGCCTAAAATATAACAGCTGACGGTGGAGAAATTAACCATAGGCTACAGGCAGGATGGAGAAACTGCAGGGATATGTCAGGACTGTTATGTGATAGAAAAATCAGTGCAAGAGTGAAAAGGAAAGTATGTAAAACGGTGGTAAGGCCTGCAATGATATACGGTTCGGAAACATGGCCCATAAAGAAGTCTCAGGAGAGAAAGCTGGAGATGGCGGAGATGTGGATGCTGAGATGGATAGGCGGAGTCACGAGAATGGATAAGATCAGGAATGAGATAATTAGGGGAACGATTAGGCTGTGGAAATCTCAAAGAAGGTGCAAAAGAGACTACAATGGTACGGACATGTAATGAGAAGGACTGGGCATGGAAATATAGGGTAGACGGAGAAGGGGTCGGCCAAGGAGACAGTGGATGGATTGTATACAGCGAGATATGAAAGAAGAATACAGCAGGGGATGTATTTGGACATAGAGGAAAGTGGAGACAACTGGTCAGAAACAGCGACCCCACATAAACATAAGCAAAGCTGCGGAAGAAGAAGAGAAGTTACATGATGATGATGATGATTATATTCATGATGATGATGATAATGATGATATAAACTCATCTAGTCTCTCATTTCATCTCAAACTCCAATTTGGGATGCACTTACACCCTTATAATACATTACAGTTCCACATCTAACTGGACTAACAATATCTGTATATGTATCTGACTGCTTCAGCAAAATGAAGCCTACAAAATTAATCTCTCTCATTTGTTAGACAGACCCATGCCAAAGCAAAGATCAAACCATTTCAAGATGCAGCGAAACAAAAAACTATTAAGGACTGATATTACCGGTTAGCTTTGGATTAGAGAGGAGTAATCTGTTATCCAGTGACTGATTTCGTAATGAACTGATCTCACATACTGGCGGAAAATTGGGAAATAACGATATCATTTGGTGGAAAATAGAGCTATGATGGTGTCACCATAATCATGATGACACCATCATAATCATATTTTCCACCAAATGACACCATTAAATCACCACAACCACCATGATGACACAATCATAGCCCTATTTTCTACCAAATGACACCATCATAGCCCTATTTTCCACCAAATGACACTTATAGCCCAGTTTTTGACCAATATATAAGATCAGTTAGTTACGAAATCAGTCACTGGTTAACAGATTACCCCTTTCTAATCCAAAGCTAACCGGTAATATCAGTCCTTAATAGTTCTTTGTTTCTCTGCGTCTCGAAATGGTTTGATCTTCGTGTTGGCATGGGTCTGTTTAACAAATGAGAGAGATAAAGTTTGTAGACTTCATTTTGCTCAAACAGTCTGATACATTTACTGATTTCGTTAATCCAGTTAGATGTGGAACTGCAATGTATTATAAGGGTGTAAGTGCATCCCAAAATGGAGCTTGAGATGAGAGACTAAATAAGATCAGTTCGGATTCATCATCATCATTATCATTATGACTATGATAATCTTCGTTATCATGTAACGACGTGCGTAAATCAACCGATGCTATAATATATTCACTGTGAAAATGTGTGTGTGTGTGTGTGTGTGTGTGTGTGTGTGTGCGCGCAGTAAACAGCCAAGGGGACAGCTTCTGTCTTTGTGGTACCTCTTATCTATCCACTCACAGTAACAATTTAATCACTTTACTCCTCTTACGTTATTCATACGTTATTACTGCTACCACCGATCTATTTTGCTCAATATCAGAAAGATTTCTAGTATTTACCAGGGTAAAGAATGCTATAATTCTAACCTTTGCAGCCAGAAAAAATCGTCCCCTACGTGAATAAAATCGTCAGTTGGTAGCAAAACATAAAAAAGACGGAGAAAGAGAAGAATTACCATATCTCTTAGTATCATTTTTGTTCTTTACTTGTCACTTTCTTGTCAGCTTCATCATATTGCCACATCTCATCTTTCTCCCTTGATTTTCACTCTACCTGTTACTTCATACACCTTCGTTCTCACTCTGTCTGGCATTTCACACCTTATATTTTTCTACCTTCATTTTCACTTTACTTAAGTTTCATTATATTACGAACTTTTGCACATGTTCTTAGATGTGTTGCAGTTTTATTTTTTTATTTCATATTTTCATTTGTTATTTCACTCTCAGCTCGACTTTTCCTTTTTCTTGAAACAGGCCTAACTTTAGCTTGGGAGACACTTTTCGAACAGAGAGGTTAGATACAGAATTCATTAATTTGCTCAGTAAGTGTTTTTCTGAATTTAACTGAATCGTCGGAAAGTAGCAAGAACTAAAAAAAAAAAAACTGACTTGCAGCAATAGATTAACAAGATATTATGATGTTAGCCACGAAGAAGTGCTGTGGATTGGATGTAGAGCCGCCACAAATTTTTTCTGCCACTAAGAGATCGAAATAAGCTAAAGGAGGACGAAATCTCCTCCTGTTGTTTTTCACTAAAGACTGTGATGATGATGATGATGGTAAATGGAAGAAGACAATGAAAAAGACGAAGACAATGATGCGAGAACCATCATTTCACGCATCATCATCTGCTATTTTGCACTAAAGGCAATGATGATGATGATGATGATGATGATGTGGGAATGATGGAAGAAGAAGAAAATGAGGAGAGGGGGGAATTTATGGCATAGAAGGGATTGTATGGCAAGGTCTTTTTTCTTTTTTTCACCGTTAATGGCGAAGGGGAAGGTAAAAGAGTGGGACTGGCATTACCGAGGAGGAGGAGGAGGTAGCAAGGGGAGGAAGGGGGGGATTGCGGCTGCGGCAGGTGGGGAGAGGGAGCAGGAGGTGGGAAAGGTAGCAAGACGTGTCGGCGGTGGGGAGACGGACGAAGACGAAGACAATGATGGGAAAAGCAGCATTTCACGTATCATCACCTGTTGTTTTGCACTAAAGGCAATGATAATGATGATGATGGTGTGGAAATGGAGGAAGAAGAAGAGGAAGACCAAAAAGAAGAAAAAGGGAAAGGAGGAGGAGAAGGAGTGAGGGAATTCATGGCAGACTCCGAACCTTCTTTACTTCTACACAGATGTTGACTTTATACACGGGTTTTATTCGTCCCTGTTTGGAGTACAACTCTCATGTGTGGGGAGGATCCCCACATGCAGCCCTTCTCAATAGGGTGGAGTCAAAGGGTTTTCGTCTCATTAACTCTCCTCCACTTACTAGCTCCCTTCAACCTTTGTCTTTTCGCCGCACTGTTGCATCTTTATCACTTTTCTATCGCTACTTCAATGGCCACTTTTCCTCTGAACTGTCTGCTTGCATCCCTCCACCTCTACGACGGGCACGTAGTACCCGTCTAGCAACAACCCCTCATCCCTTTTCTGTCCAACTCTCTAATGCAAGAGTTAACCGTTACTCCCAGTCCTTCATTTATGCAACAGGTCAACTCTGGAACTGTCTCCTTGTGTCTGTATTTCCTACTTCCTATGATCTCCAGTCTTTCAAACGCAGTGTGTCTAGGCATCTCGAAATGAACGGATCTTGAATTTGGCTCTCTTTTGTATTGTTTTTGTTTATTCTTGGAAGGAACAGTTTGCAGGCCCATGGCCTTTGGTTCCTTCTTCCTTGCATTAATAAAAAAAAAAAAAAAAAAAGACAATGGAATGGATACCAAGGAATTTTTTTTCCATTATTATTGGCAGAGGGAAACGTGACATAGAGAGATTAGTATCATCTTTCGGGAAGGAGGAGGAGGACGGTGAGAAGGAGCAAGAGGAGAGAAAGGCAGCGAGACGTGTCGGTGGTGGGGAGACGGAGGAAGACGAAGACGAAGACATTGATGGGAGAACCAGCATTTCACGTATCATCCTTTTTAGTATAAAAACCTAAAATGCTGTAATAATCTCATACTTTAATACAATTCATCAATACTCGTGCGTGAGAGTCTTGACTGCTTCGCGGTAGAGCCATTTACGGCCTAGTTTTCTAATTGTTCTCTAGGTCGGTAATACACTCGCTTCACTCTAAATTGATCTAGAACTGACCTCTTTCCAGCTTGAATGCTGAGCTATAGCAAAAGATTAGCATAAGAATATAGCGAAAAATCACGAAGAAGTGCCATTGAAAGGATGTGGAGCCGTGGTATTGCCGTATTCTGCTGCTGGCCTGAGGGAAATAGGCAGCAAAAGGACGAAAATCTCCACCATTAAGGTGAAAGGACTGTAGTAGAGTAGGAGATGGGAGGGGTGGAAGGTGGAGTGGGAGATGGAGAGGGAGGAAAAGTGGAGTGAAAGGTGTAGTGGGAGGACGATGGAATGAGAGGTGGAGTGCTGGAGTGGTAGGTGGACCACTAGATGAGGTGGGAACTGAAGCGGAAAAGGCAGTGTGAAAGGAAAGGAAAGGGAGGCGAAAGTAAGAGTAAGGAGGAGTCATGGATATGAGGAACAAGAAATGGGAGGGAGAGACAAAAAGGCTGGTGGAAGGAAGGATTGGGGAGGGGGAAAAAGAATAGGAGGGAGAAGGATGAGTGAGTGGGAGGGGGAATGAGGAGGAGGAGGAGGTATAAGGATGGAGGAGAAGGAAATTGGGAAAAAAGGGATGGTCAAAAGGGGATAGTGGAGGGAAAAAAAGAAGGGTGGAAAAGGGCATGCAAGAGGAAAGAAAGTAGGAAATAGGGTGGGAAACTAGGGATAGAAGGGAGAGGACGAGGAGGTGAGTGATTGGGAGGGGGAAATAAAAAGAGAAAGGGTGAAAAAAAAGGAGGTGGGATGCGAGGAAGACGGAATGGGAGGAGAAGAGGTGAAGGAAGAGAGGGGAGGGTAGAAAGGAAGAGAAGGAAAGGAGGAGGGGAAGGGAGTGGGAGGACGAAGAGGTGAGAGAACAAGGAGGATGGATTAAGAATGGAAGAAACAATGGAAAGATGAAAAAGGGAATATGCAGAGGTAAAAGGAAATTCAAAGGAGAGCAAAAGGTACATATATGTTTGTTCTCAAGGCCTTTTGGTAGAGGACGGGATATGACTGGGATACACCCTCCCCAAGAAGTATCAGCCCCCTAAGGTACGATGGCTGTGAAAATGAGCGAGTTCTGCTGATACACATGATTATATAAATATGCTGCCTCGAAAGATATATACTCAGTATTTGATTTTTTCTTTTCGATTTCGTATTCTAATAATTACCAGAGATAATATTTTCACTTATACTCACAAGATGCCCCATATATCACAATGCTTCGTCTATGTTTCAGAATGATACTTGCCCTAAGAAGACCGATACTTTTTGGGGAGGGTGTAACTCTTTTAGGATTCATAGAAGGATATCCAGGTAGGAAGGGAGGGGGAGGCAAAAGGATGAAAGGAGAAGGAAGGGGAAGAAAGGGGAGTAAGAGGAAGATAAAGGAAAAGAGAGAGACGGATCAAATTAGGAGAATAAGAAAATTATATTAACTCGCATCTCTCTCAATCTATATATCTATTTATATCGCGTCTCATTCGTAAACAAACACCGCAAGGACACTCACCCCTCTCTCCCCCGCATATTATCCCCAAACAAACATACTTACGTAAGAACATATACTTCTCTCTCTCTCTCTCTCTCTCTCTCTCTCTCTCTCTCTCTCTCTCTCTCTCTCCTTCATTCCTCCCTTTTCTCCTTCCCTAATTCGTAAACAAACACCACAAGGTTACTCACCCCGGATGTTCGGGGCGATCACCCCCGATGCTGGGAACGAAACACATTTTGTTTCTCCATGGCATCACTCATCCTGAAATTGGACCTCAATGGCATCAGCCCTTTTTCGTTTTGTACTCTTGTGGCGGTAGAGTGGGAGGCAGAGAGAGACGAGAATTGGAGTAAGAGGTGTAGTGGGAGGACGGTGGAGTGGAAGGTGAAGTGAAAGAGTGGTAAGTGGAGTTCTTGCTAACGTCAGACGATTTTGTTAAACTATACACTATTTAGTGCTTACTTTTTCGTCTAATTTGTTTCTCCGTCATATGTTGATTTGTATAAGGAAATACAGGGGAAAAACTGCAGTCTTTTTATCTCAAATATTGATTCGTGGCAAGAGAGCATCATAAGAGTATGATGCTAGTCAGGAAGAAGTCCTATGGAAAGGGTGCTGAGCTACGAGAAATAAGCTGTAAAAGGAAGAAAAATCTCCACCTAGTTAAAATAAACTAAGTAATAATGAAGAGGCTACTGAAGGCAATGCTTTACTTCTGTTTGAAAGTCTCTCTAAAAATTAAAATCGCTTAGCGGCAGCATTAATAGAGAATAAAAACATCATCGTAGTGAAATGCTTAGCCCCTTCACCACCACCAGGAGTTCTGCATAATATTCCGACGATATTCCAGCGATTTATTCAGCCATGTTAAGCTAAAGGATATTGCTCAGTTAGTCAGCTACCGTACTTTTTCATATTATTCAAGGCTATAGCCAAACATTTTCACTTACGAGTTTCTTTTCATCTGACGGAAATAAACCACTATCACAGCCTGAATGTACCATCCCCGTTATATGTCTGCATATATGCACCTCCCCATGTATATATGCCCCCCCATGTATATATGCCCCCCCATGTACATATGCCCGCCCCCACTAAAAGCTCTGACTGTTTAGCGCCACCAACAAATACCTGACGCCCCGCATCTCACAGCCTCACCCCCTCAGTGCCGCTCGTGGTGTAATACCAGCTGTGCCTCTACAGGTATACAATTTCCCTCACCAGTGCCATTCTCTCAACTGCCCACACCCCCCACACATTGTTCCTGGCCGCAAGTGTCACCACCACAGACCTATGCACCTGTCTCACCTGTTCCCAACACCTGTTCCGTACTCGCCATATAGTGTCCCCTTCTCTCAAGGTGTCCCCTCTCCAACGTCTGCCGTTCACCCCAACGCCACCCTCTGCATCTATTACCCACCAGCTCTGCACCTGCCCTGTGGGGACATCTGGCCTCGACCCGCACCTCACACTCTCGCCCCTCGGTGCCCATATGGTCCGGATTAATTGCTCGGACTCATATTCACGTAACGTCTCCCACCCAACGAGCCAGCCTGCCTCCACTGAGCGTGATTGTACCTCTCTCCGCCAAGTAATCTTCACTACCAGTCTCCTCCACCACGAGCCAAGCAAGGGACCTCCCCATTCACAACCATTCTCATCTCCAGCGAGCTGACCTGCCACTACCCACTCATGTCCTCTCCACTGCAAGTCCATGCCCTCCCCACGTCGTTCAAAACTCAGCTGTGTAACTATAATAGTATATCTTCATCTACCCATTATTGACTTTTTATAGAGATTATCCTCTGGATTTTCTCTACAGATAGCATATCATTGTCAATATTCATCCCACCCCCCCACTTCATACTCATCTTCACCGACTGTATTTATTACTCATCTCACATTTCACGTTTTATTTATTAAACCCCGCATCCCATCTTAATTCTTTTCCACTTCTATTCTTATTCTTATAGTACATTTTCTCATCTTCATATTGTAAAAATACACATATCCCTACTCATTTTCATCTTACATTAAATCACCACACTACATGTCATACTTTGAATATACGGATCTTACTCCCACCACTCACAGCCAACAAACAACGAATGATCACATATCACCTGCCGAGGACGATACAGTGACTCATCTTCGCAGCGGCTGCTCCTACCCTCGACCTAGCACCGCCACACAAACTGCATTCCCCACCGACCCACATACTTTCAATCCAGATACTATCCATCCAGATACCTCATACTCTACCCCTGACTCTACGCAGCTTTCTTCTATCCCTGCTCCTTCCACTATCGATCACTCTCCTGCCCCACTTCATTTCCCATCTCACTTACACTTAACTACCACTACCTCCTCTCTATCTCAGTCCCCTACTTCAATCACTTTCACACTTCCAACCATGGCCCAAAAAAAACCCACTCCACAGTCTGTCTATCTCGACGATGCCAATCGTCCCAAATTTGCCGTTGAGGACTTGACTTGGTCTGCTTATGATTTCCTGAGAGAGATAGAAACCGTCATCCACACTCGGTGGATTACAATTGAAAACCTCAAAGTCTCTTATCTCACGGGTCGCTTACACCAAGGCAAATCGGACGTCAGATCCACGATCCATGCAGGACATTTCGATGGCATTAAAACCTTTGATGATTTCCGTAAGGAACTCATAACACTTTGCTGCCAGCATTCCAATGCCCCGTCTCTCACTGGATTCACTAACCTCCTTTCTCAGATGGATGAGGATGTGACAGTCCCAACACAACATGCCAAACTATGCGAAACAGCCACTGCCATGAAGGCCACGAGTAGCAAGATGCGCTAATTACTTATAGGCACGAAATGAATAGAAGAAGTAGATGAAGCTCCTATGCTTTCACTCAACAACTTTGGAGATTTAACTAGTTACCTGAGATTCCTCCATTGGCTTGATCCTAGACAGAGAGAGATAGCTCTGGAGATGGATTTCAGTCCAGGAGATAAAATTGTTCAGATCACTAAAACCATCCATGAAAGGACAGGCTCAAACCGCATGCGTCAGGCCACAAACCGCCCCTTGGTCTCCCAAGTCTGTCACACTTCCTCTCCACAAGACCAATACCACTCCCATTCCACCACACGAGGCCGACCTGCCACGCATCGTTCTCCAACTGCCGGTCGTGATCAATCTAGCGTCCGACAGAACAGACGATCCTCGAATTTCTGCTGGCAATGTGGTAATTCCGGACATCGAGAAACCAGTTGCGACCGTAAACACATTCCTAGACAGCATACACCTTCCCGCTCGCATCGTCCTACATGCAAGTATCATAAGACCAGTACGACTCACACTACTGAGGAATGTCGTCACCTCAACTGCCGCCAGTCGGAGGAAGCGCCGCGCCCATATCGGACCAATAAGACGTAGCAACAGAACACCAACTCCCCATCCGCCATGTTGGGTCCATAACTTCCTCAGGCTTAGTCATTCTAGGATGGAGTAATGACATACCAACATCGTTCTTCATGGACACAGGATCTATAGTAAACTTGATTTCTGATACCTCTTTAGACATCATTTAACACCAACGCAAACAAGTCAGTTTCCTTGAGCCGCCTAACAATCACCTATGCTGTGTAGAAGGCTCAGAGTTTAAGGTCAAGGGAAGAGTCACTTTAGAAGTACTGTACAACTAGACAGCGCCTTGATCCCTTTCTCAATAGAATTTCATGTTATTAACGAATTGCAATATCCAGCAGATGCCCTTATTGGCTTACCCACCATGGCACAACACTCCATTGCATTATTACCTGCCTGTAGTAGTATAGACATTTCTGGGTTCCCAGTACACTGTATGGAATATCCCCATCCTGTACTTACAATAAACTCAGTCATTCAGTCCCCCCTGACTCTCGCACTAACTAAGAGTACAGAACAAGTCAAGTCATCATCATCATCATCTGAGAATAAAGAGATCATACCCTCACTGACTGAGCGCAAGGACATGAATTCCTCAACACCTGATGATACCTCCTCTCAGCATTCAGAAAAGGCTCTTCCAAACACTTCTAATGACAGCACTACGACCGACTCCGACATGTCTCAGTTAACCACCTCACAGAATCTGACTGATGTTCTCCAACACACAGAGACGAGGCATGCAGTAACGAATATGTGCACAATTTTGTTACCGCATGAGTTCACCAAAGTCTCTGTTCGTGTTGTAGGTGCGATAGAAGGAGTGGATGTACTAACACTACCTGAGACGTGTTGTGTGAATAGCTTAACTTATGAGTCAGCCTGGTGCACGGTTTTAGAGGACAGTCTATGCTATCTATATTTGCTCGATGTCACTAATGTTCCACTGAAACTTAAAAGTAGTGTAAAGATCAGAGACTTCCTAGTATACCCGGTGGCCGTAATGGTGTGCCAGGAATCCTCTATCCCTAATGTTCATACTGATGATGATAATAAACCAACAGGTGTATGTGCCATTAACTCTACGAGATCTGCTCCGACTCGTTCACCTGACCTGCTTTCGAATCTGATTTGCCAGGACATTCCACAACATAAATACTAACTGCTTGACCTTTTTCACACTTACAGAAATGTGGTAGCCTTACCCGGAGAATCGATGGGCAGGACAGACTTTGTCAAACATCACATAGAACTAGTACCAGGAACTCAGCTGATTTACATACCAGCGTATCGGTTACCTCACAGCTTGAGAAAACAAACAGATCAGATGGTACAGAAAATGTTAGTTCAGGACATTATCGAACCCTCCGTCAGTCCATGGAATAGCCCTCTTTTCTTAGTCCCAAAGACGGACGGCAACTTTAGACCAGTAGTGGACTACCGTAAGGTAAATTCCGTAACTGTTTCAGACCGTTTCCTGTTACTCGTCCTCACAGATTTGCTAGAATCACTAGGTGAAAATAATGAAGTCTTTTCATCCCTAGACCACCTCAGTGGATACTGGCAGGTCGAAATGGAAAAATCCTCTCGCCCAATCACAGCTTTCAGCACCACTTCCGGACATTTTCAGTTTAAGAGACTTCCTTTTGGTTTGAGGCATGCTCTTTCAGTATTCATGCGACTTATCCATTTGGCCTCCAGTGGCATGATGGGACACTCTCTTTTTGCTTACCTAGATGACATCATTGTCGTGAGTAAATCAGTCCCTGACCATTTTGCCAAACTACAACAAGTCTTTGAACGCCTACAGCTAGCAGGCCTGAAAATCAACCTTAGTAAATGTGACTTGACTTCCTGAGAAAGAAAATCAACTTTCTAGGACATGTCGTCGATGCACAAGGCATTCATACTAATGACGACAAAACTAAGGTGATCATCAATTTCCCAGAACCTACCACTACCGATACTGTAAGGAGTTTCCTAGGCCTAAGTGGTTACTACCGTAGATTCATTAAAGACTATGCCAAGATCGCCATTCCCCTAACCAACTTATTAAAGAAGAATGTACCCTTTGTATGAACTACCGATCAGTCACAGGCTTTCCAAGCACTAAAGACAGCTCTTGTAAATGCCCCAATTTTAGCATTCCCTGATTATACCAAACACTTTTTTCTATGCACAGACGCTTCAGGCACAGGACTTGGTGCAGTTTTAATGCAACTCGATCAAGAATCAAGGAAGCGTGTAATAGCGTATGCTAGTCGCACCCTTACCACCGCTGAACGTAATTACAGTGTCACCAATTTAGAAGCTTTGGCAGTAGTCTGGTTCTTAAAACATTTCAGAGACATAGTATATGGTTATCCAGTGGATATCCAGACAGACCACCTCTCTCTATGTGATTTGTTTAATGGACGCAACCTCACCGGTAGGTTAGCTAGATGGTCCATCACCATCCAGGACTTCAATCCCACTTTTCAGAAATCCCAGGAAAATCGAATGTAGTTGCAGACGCACTCTCACGTCATGTCGCTGCACCTGTCACATCCCTGCAGCCCATGGTCGCTGAAAGCACAACCCTAACATCAGAGGTTATTCAAAACTCTCAGTGCAACGATCCCATATGGTCTAAAGTAGTTTATTTCCTAGAATCAGGAGATGCCTCGACCTTACCTACTCTACCAGTACCACTAGATGAGTTCATACTAAAAGATGATATCTTGTACAGAAAAACATTCCTTACAGGGAAGGATTTGCCCAGTAGAGAAGTACACCAACTCATTGTCCCTATTGACCTAATATCTGCAATCCTTCACATCGTTCATGATACACCTCATGCATCCCATCCAGGTAAAGACTGATGCTTGCACCAAGCACGTCTCAAATACTATTGGCCAACCATGCGTCGCGATATCAATGAGCACTGTGACTCTTGCATCTCGTGCCACCGCCACAAAGGATCAACCGCCTTACTTGCACCGCTCTTACAATACCCAATCTACTCACGACCATGGGATACAGTCTCCATCGATCTTCTAAAACTCCCTCTTATGGAATCAGGCTCTGAGTATTTGTTTGTAGCAGTCGACCACTTCTCGCGCTAGTGTGTCCTCGTGCCCCTCTCAGATAAGACCACGAAGAATGTTGCATGTGCCTTCATAGATCATGTAATTTGCCGGTTCAGTACCCCACATACCATCCTTACTGATAACGGTACTGAGTTCAACAATAGTCTCCTGAATGAGATCTGTCGCCGCTTTAAAATTAATAAATGCAATGTCGTGCCAAACCATCCAGTTTCCAATGGCCTTGTAGAGAGCCACAATAGAAAAATCTTAAGAGTGCCTCAGACACCTAGGCTCCCAAAGTTCGTCATGGGATGACTGGATTCCCCAAGTGGCATCCTCAATCAATCGCTTCATCAATGCATCAACTGGCGAATCTCGCTTCTTTGTCCTCTTTGGTTTTGACAAAACCCTACCATACTCCCTGTTATCATCAAAGCCAGAACCCATCTATAACATGGATGATTATGTCAAATTAAAAGTGGCCAACTTCCAAACAATCCATCAGTATGTAACATCCAGTCTCACTTCATCTCAGGAGGACATGATGCAGTGCCAACATAAATCTGCCTCTCCTATCACTATCAACGTCAGTGATCTAGTCTTTGCTCATTCCCATACGTGCACCTCTAAATTTGATGACAAATTTACCGGACCCCACCGCTTCCTCAATAAACAAGGTAACAAATTTCACATACAAGATCTGTCCACTACAGACACCAAGTGGGTCCGAGCAGACAATCTAAAGCGTGCCCCACGAGGCCTAGTGTTGGAAGAATCACTTGCACAGCTTACTGCTACCCCTCCTAATCCACAAATCCCTCAATCTACCCCATCTCCTCCTATCCATCTCTCTCCTTCATCTCCACCTACACTCATTCATCAACCAACTAATATCGATCCAAACTGCGTTCCGCCCGTCACCCTCTCCATGAACTCTCCCATTAATTCTAACCAAATTTTCTAGGTACGATGTTAGCGGTCTACCTGCTGGCAGTGCTGACCCTCCTAGGGTCCGGGTCGGATGTGGACAATGGTGGAGTACGTCCCGGGCCCTTGCTTGGCTCGGGAGGCGAGGTAATGCTTATCAAAGATGTAGTCTCCTTGTGCTACGATCTTGCACCCCTGGCCGATGTAGCCATCGCCCTTCCTACCTACGCGCACCAGCTCCACGAAATCAAGACCCATCTCTCGACTATCATGGGGAAACATAACCCAAATCAGTATTTATATCATCTTTTCCTACCACTCTCCTGGCAGTTGCAATACATAACTGACAAATTCACTGAGCTCAATGGCACATTTTCCATTCAGACACCCGTAGGTCGTTCTCGTGTGAAACGAGGTCTCTTTGACCTCAGAGGTGAGATTCTAAGTGGCTTATTTGGCGTCGCTACAGCCCGTGACCTTTCTGGCTTCAAATCTGATCTCGATCATTTAGCTTCAGCCTTAGAATCTCAATGCCGAGTCATCAAGGTCCAACACACTATGTTACAGAAGATTACAGCCCACCTACATGAAGTAACTTACACTCTGAACAACTTCACCGATATCTTAAGACAACACCTCTCAAATCTCGACGTTATTTCTCAGTTCTTCTATCTCAAACTCAGCATGGATAATCTCCAACTAGCCATTGACTCTCTACTCTCTCAAGTCACTACCTTGGTTCGTATCCTAGTCAATGCTATTAATTGACATGTCACTGCAGACTTAGTCCCTATCTCAGCCCTCCGTTCTGTATTAGAATAGGCTCACTCTACTTTCGGTCTGTCTCCAGTCCTTCCCTACTCCTCTCTCGAATATTACTATCCATTTCTCGAGGACACTCTTCTCTCCATATTCCTCTACATTCTGCCATCACCTTCAACCTTTTCAACATCATTCCCTTCCCCTTCCGATACAACAGCTCCCTATTACAAGTCTCTGTTCCTTCAGAATATTTCCTCCTCTCCCATGACCATCTTTCAGTTGCCTTCCTTTCTACCACCGACCTCCAGAAATGTTCCTCCCTCACCCCTACCTCTCATCTCTGTGCTGCCCACCTTTTTGCTATCTTCCCTAGCAGCGCTACACCCTGTGAGTCTGCTTTAGTTCGCAACCATTCCATTTAAGGGAAGGCGGTAGCTCGATCGGTAGAGAGTTGGCTTGCAGTCCCGAGGGACCCAGGTTCGAATCCTCGCTGGAGCAGGGAACAGTTTAAGGATTTGAATTTCATTAAATCAGGCTTTACTGATCTACCAGGAGACCCGCCGACATGTCGTAAAAATAACCCCGCTAATACCAATACATCAGTCCTGTATGAGACAGCCCTAGCATGTATTCAATATGGACGGTGGGACGGTGGGTGTTAGCGCCGAAGTGGTGACATGTAGAGGTGTATGGTATGTAGGAGGACGGCTGGGCCTAGATAGCAGGCTGTAAAGCCTATGCCCAGAGTCGGACACATAAAAAAATATATATATATACTCGGTCTGTTCCTTTGTTTCAACTCCTGAACTCCCAGTCCACCACGTTCACCTCAACCACGTCCAGTACTTCTTCTTTACTATTCCCATCTCTGTCACCATCAGGTGTCCTGGTTCTTCGGTCTGCTCCGTACCTGCTAGTGGTCTCTAGAAAGCACCGGACTATTTTACCATCAAATCAGAGTCGGTCATCACTTACACCACTCGCTATCACCAAGCAGTCCGTAAACACTCCTATGCCATCTTCCAACCAATCGACATGCCTTCCAACCTGCCATCTGCTAACATTACCATCACCTCTCCCACATGCATATGCTAACATTCCTCAACGACAGTGACTTCATTATGGATCAATTTTCGCTGGCCTTCAGCTGTTCATGGGTTCATCCAACAGCTGTGTTTCCCCCTGTGGTTATCTCTTTCATAGGTTTTCTACTCAAAATCTGCGCAGTGCACTGTTGTGTCAGGAAAATGGAACACAGACTACAGGAAATCCGAATCGCAACAGGCATAGTACGGCCTCCACAGGACGCTGAGGCTACCCGTACTTAGTGCACTCATATTTAGTGACTATCAATGTCAACTGATAAATAAACAAACTGTGGACAGAAATAGTACCACCAGGAAATGGTGGCATATCTCTGATACAGTAATGTGTGACATACAGAAACTAACAAAAAAAAAAAAGTAAAATGGTAGGAAATGTGCCAACTATATAGAAAAATGTTACAATTATTATATATAACTAAGAACCTAAATGAACACATACTCACATTTACTCCTTATGTATCATATATCAGCATAACTCCTTGTGTATCTTATATCAACACACCTCCATTGTAACCATGTATATTACTTGAATACATCCCCTTGACATGGCCATGTCCTCCCTACACCCCTATATCATACTCCCTCCTTACAAACACCCCACCTGCCTAAGTAGTATAGCCAAACCCCAATATAACTCCCATCTAGTGTCAGGAGACACCATCTCAGCTACCCGGGGGAGTATTGTACCACCCCTGTTATATGTCTGTATATATGACCCCCCGCCATGTATATATGTCCCCCCCCCCGACTGTATATGTGCCCCCACTAAAAGCGCTGACTCAACAAGCGCTCCCACGGCTCGAGCAAGCAGATGTAACTCAGTAAGGGGCTGACTTTCATAAGGGGAACACTCTGTTCAGCTACTCAGCATTAACCCGCCGAGTCCCGACCGGTTTTTTACCCAGCCTACCCCCAGATCCCGACCGATTTTCGACTTTTTGTTTTTTGGCTGAAACCTTCGCTTTTGGTGAGAAACATCGAAAATTCATAATGAAATCGCGATCCTGAGGTAAAAAAAAATGTTGATACAGGTGTCACTCAACCTTACGTTTTCCTTCTTTTTCAGGGTACCTGGCTAAGAAAACGAACCATGGAAGGGTTGACTAATTCAAGCCACTTTAAATTACGTATTTATTTCATTTATTTGGAACGAATTTATGTGTAGTAAAGTCTATAATGGTTTTCACACAATAATATAGACATTTATAAGCATTGTTCACTTACCCAAAACCCCAGTATATGGCACCTTCCTTTATGACATAACCACCTCATCACTTCTGTTTGTTTCTACCTCTAGCTTCCTTGTTTCTTTGTCCTCCACCTCAGGAATCACTTTCACAGTGAATTTCGTAATTAGAGAGACCGCGGGGCAACATACCTTTACTGGCTAGGTTGCTGCTAACAGGTGAATTG
>JAGKTI010013330.1:0-23210 GCA_018397915.1 Birgus latro
ACTAAAGTAAAAAGCACAACAGCTCGGGGGAAAATATTTCCCACAGTATGCTCCTCCGGTGCTACACCCACCTCCCTGGGCTGCCGACGGAGAGATGGGCGATCTCCAGGAGTCACAGACAATCCACAGATCAAGGCTCGCTATCCGTCTCTCTCTCGGCTGTCCATCACTAAAGTAAAACCTCACTAGAACAGACTAATTGGGGTCCAAGTCATTCTGAAAAAAGCGATATTCCAAAAAAAGCGACATTCCGAAAAAAGCGACATATGGACTTCCCCTGCTAAGATATTTTCATACTGTACCTGAAAGCGTTATGGCCACAATCCTACTTCACTCCACCATTTCCTTCTAAATCAGAGCATTAACCCATTTGCCCCTTAACTCTTCTCAAATGCCACTATAAATAATTTACTGCATAACACAATACAATTTTAGCAAGGTTTAGACTCAATAAAGGCCATTGTATAAACTCACAGGAAGATAATTTTCATACGTGAAGTGTCATAGCTACCATCTTGCTTCACCCCACCAGTTCCTTCTAACTAGTGGCAGTATCCCTTTTGCCTCTTAGCTTTTCTAAAATGTCACTAAATATAATTCGATGCATTACACAGTATAATTTTAGCAAGGTTTAGACTTGATAATGGCATATGTAACACACAAAATAAGAACTTTTCATTTATTAAAAGCATCATAGCCACCATCCTGCTTTACCTCCACCAGTTCATTCTGACTCGTGCCACTATCTCATTTGCCTCATATTTTTTCTCAAATTCCACTATAAATAATTTACTGCATAACACAGTAAAATTTAAGCAAGGCTTGGACACAATAAAACTCATAAGTAATTAAAAAAAAAGGTTTCTTACGTAACCATTCCGACTCACTTGGCTCACCATTCTCTTCACCGCTACCTGGCCTGGGTTTTATCATCATTCAGCACCTGATGAAGGATCCTTCAGAGCAAATCCTTCAAAATCATTACCCATTATCTTCAGGGACATCGTCAAGGAACAGTGAATCATCATCCCGATTGTCTTCACTGACAAGAGCTGAATTGTGGATGGGAATGGGAGTTGTAGCCTCTACCTTGTGTGCCGTGTCATGTACTTAGTTTGAATCATTTTCAAATACTGTACTGTACACTTTGAACACCTTAATTTTTATGATCTTACAAATATGTTTACTTTGTATATTTCACTTACCACTCATCACCGTCGAGCAGTATATCAGGGACTTGAGGAAAATGATGTGGGGGGGGGAAATGATATGGAGGAAAAATAGTGACGCTGCCAGCTCACCACGAACCGACGCACAAACCGCAAGCTGTGTGATTAAAGCTTGATGTCATTAATATTAATGCAGACCCCTTTTCTAATTTTTTAGCATTTAGAAAGAACATTATGGGTATAAATTAATTTTAAACACTTTTCAGATACTGAAATGTACACTTAGAACAATAGCTATGCTGCCAGCCCACCACCAACCAACGCATGAACACACAAACCACGCGGACAATGTGGCCACCCATCTGTGAGGTTATGCAGTCCGAACTGCTTTTAGCTTTTTCGGAGTTTTCCTGATGTAAGAAATAATTCTGGTTGGCTCCTTGACTCCGAAAAAAGCGACTTCTGCTGTACTGAAGTCCGTTTTAGTGAGGTTATACTGTACTAATTATGGTGAGTGAAGAGGCATGGCATCACCGAGCTGAGTTCCACAGCTCAGGAGAAGACAGATCCCGGGAAATCCTCACCACGGCACAGATCTACCCTTCAGTGGTTTCCCTCCCCAACTGAATAATGTTCTCACACCAGCCACAAAGCAGTGCATGATCACTGGAAGTGGGTGTGGCCTAGCTTTAATGGCTAACGAGGCAGGGCGAAGGAACAGTAAGTACACAAAAACATCACTTAGTAATGCACCAAGGGCGTGCATAAAAACAATCACTAGTGGAACAATGATGAAAGTTTTGAAATTGTTCCAAATCTGAGTGCTAAATGGGGAGTTAGGTGAGCAAATTACTCTGGGCTTTCACTATTACTCTGGGCTTCCGCTAGAGTTTGTGAGTACCTGTACTAATACAGTGTCACAAATTGGCATAAAAACACAATCTAGAAAATTCGTGACAATATTATTATCCTCATAAACAATACTATTGTTAAAAATGAGACAGCAAACATCACATGCAGGTAGGTGAGGTAGTGGGAGGACAAGGCTACAGCCAGGCAGGCAGCAGTGACCTATGCGGGGGTGGGGGAGGGCAGTGGGATGGGAGGGAGACAAGCAGGGGAGGGGGAGGGGATGGGGAGGGTCACTTGCAGGTGTGGCGGATGGAGACAAGTTGGGGTGAGGGAGGGTGGAGGGAAGAGAAGGGCTGGGGAATGGAGAGGGAGATGAGCAGGAGTGGAGGAGGGTGGGGGGACAGGGAGGGAGACAAGAAAGCCAAACTGCCTTGCTGTGCTCCCCCACCCCATCTCACTCACTCACTCACCTACTCATTCTCTTACTCTTTCTCACTCATTCAGTCACACACACACACACACACACACACACGGACGAGCAGCCAGATGTGTCTCAAACCATCTCTCAACGAACCTTAAGTAGTTTTCAGGAATTGTCCTGTCTCCTTCAGTCTTGTTCAAAATTTGAAGTATTTATTGCAAGTTATTATAGTCTACCAAAAATGTAAAGAACTATTGTCAGTAAGTATACATGAATGTTTTGTAGGAATTTTGGGAATAGCTGTTCAGTTTAGTACTGCAACTGACCTTAAACACGGCCGTCAATCTGCCAGGATTTGACAGTGAAACAAATGTAATGGATTTGGTCAAAACGTTGATTGTGAGAATTAGTGAACTAGAAAAGAAAGTGGAGGATCTAGTATCAAGAAACATGCCTGAAAATACTGAGAATACTATACAGAGTTTGGATACAGGCCAATGAGACAGCTAACCAGGAGATTGAGAATTTGAAACTAGAAAATATTGAATTAAGGAGAAAACTAGAAGAGAGCAGTAACAAAACAGAGAAGATAAGTAGTGTGTTAGAAGAGCAAAAGGCAAAGTGGGCATATGTGGAAGAAGAACAGAAAGAAGTGGTCAGTTTAAGGGATATTATTCAGGAAGAAAGGGAAATGAACAAGAAAAAAATGGAAGAAAATGTAGTGAAAATATTGAAGAAAAAAGAAAAAATAGTGAGAGAAACAGTAGAAAGGAACAGATGTGTGTTAATATTTGGAAATAAGGAGGAGGAAGAAAAAGTTAGGTCTGTGAGGCTCGAGAGAGACTCGAATCAGGTGAGGAAAATATTGGGCAAGATCGATCCCGAAGGAAACAAGTGGGAAAAAGAAATTGAGGAAGTAAGGAGGACAGGGCCATATAAGAAAGGAGAAGCAAGACCAATTAGAGTTAAGATGTCATCAGAAGGTGTAGTAAATGATATACTTAAGGTGACCTGGAAACTACGTAAAGAGGCAGGGATGGAAAATACTATACAGTAAACCCTTGATAAGCCGAACTATATGGAGCTCTACCCTGGTTCGAATTACCGAATTTTCCGGCTTATCGAATTTTCACCCCCCAAAATTGCTAAATTACCGAATTATCACCCCCCAAAATTGCTAAGACAATACCTATTACTTGTCCTTTCAATACTAAATTAAAGAAGCATATATAAATAAATTAGTTATGACATCCTGTAAACCAAGAAACCATTTACAACGCTGGGTGGTAACCATATAACCAAACCATACGTGCTCCCTACATGTCAACAAGTGGGTTGGTGGAGGGTTAGTGCCCCTCCCTGTAAAACAAATAACTCAGAGTCAAATGGCCACCCCTTACGGGATTATGGCGTCTGGCAATAGATAGATGGATAGATAGTTATGACAAAAAACAATATAGTGCATTTAATATACATTTAACCCCTTTAGTGCTGGGTGTATTTTCATTTTGTTCTTGCTGCCACCAGACAATTTTAGTCAGTGTAGGTTGGATCCGTAGGAGTGCACGGGGTTGGTACAGCCTTCGTTAGCCCCTTCAGTATGTGAGTCCAGTCCTGAGTGCCATAAAATCGGCTGGAGGAAGCGTAAATAAAGTAGAAATAGACTTCACAGTACTGAAGTGGTTAATTGGTAGAAAATCATTCACAGAGGCAGTACCGACTGTCGGTAATGTGTGTTGGAGATGGATTTTCACCCCCCCAAATTGCAATAACAATACTTATTACTTGTCTTCTTAACACTAAAGTAAAGGCGCATATACATTGTATAAATGAATAAAGAAAGACAAAAAAGAAAGAATTCAGTGTACATAATTTGCCTTTAGTCAGAGGCAGAAGATCATCGGCAGTTTGTTTTGTTTTGGAGACGGAGGTGGTGGAGTTCACACCTGAATGTAAATTCTAAAAAGTACCCAGTATTTATTTCACTCTATATTAAGAACTAAACTTAAATGTAATCACTATAATAGACTGCACTGTAACACCTTTCGTTAGAAGCAGTAGATTCTTTGGCAGTTTGTTTTGTTTTGGAGACAGAGGTGGTGGAGGTGGTTGAGTTCATACTGTAACGTAAATTCTAAACAGTACCCAGTATTTATTTCACTCTATATTAAGAACTAAACTTAAATGTAATCACTGTAATAGACTGCAATGTAACACCTTTCGTTAGAAGCAGTAGATTCTTCGAAGTTCGGCAGTTTGTTTTGTTTTGGAGACGGAGTTGGTGGAGGTGGGTTAGTTCATACTTTAACGTAAATTCTAAACAGTACCCAGTATTTATTTCACTCTATATTAGGAACTAAACTTAAATGTAATCACTGTAATAGACTGCAATGTAACACCTTTCGTTAGAAGCAGTAGATTCTTCGAAGTTCGGCAGTTTGTTTTGTTTTGGAGACGGAGGTGGTGGAGGTGGGTTAGTTCATACTTTAACGTAAATTCTAAACAGTACCCAGTATTTATTTCACTCTATATTAAGAACTAACTTAAATGTAATCACTGTAATAGACTGCAATGTAACACTTTCAGTAATAATAGTACTGAACTTTAATCATGATCACTACACTGTCACACCCGCACATTTTTTTTTTTTAGCTTCATTCCTTTACGACTAGAGGTGCCAGTATCACTTCTTTTAAGCTATGAACCTTCCATGGCAAGGCAGAAGGCAAAAGGAGAGCACTGTTCAGCACTAAATGACAGTAAGAATGACGCAACTAAGGTCTCCAAAAGCAAGCAGCAGACTGGCGCCACGAGTCCGCTTGGCGCCATTTCTCCCCCTACTTTTGCATTTCGGCCTACTTTCATACTTGGTCTCGGCCTGAGTTCGGCTAACTGAAGATTCCGGCTTCTAAAAGTTCGGCTTATCAAGGGTTTACTGTAGTAAGAAAAGATTTGAATGAAGAAGAAAGAGAAGTTTTAAAATCTTTGAAGGACCAAGTAAAGGAAAAAAATGACAGGAGGGCAGAGGAAGAACGTAAAACTTTTTTTTAGAGAGTGATGGATATGAAAGTAAGGAAGTGGTACATGAAGAACTAGATGTGAAGGAAACAAAGGGGATGGATATGAATATGAAGAAGAGAAGAACGAGTAAAGATAAAAACATTGCAGCAAATCTGAGTATCATGTACAGTAATGTAGATGGGTTAATATCTAAGAAAGAGGAAATTGGAGATTATTTAAATGAAAATAAACCTGAAATTGTTTGCTTGGTAGAGACTAAATTGCCCCGAGATGTCGATACAAAATTATTTGGATGGAACAATATTAACATTTGGAGGAAGGACAGAGAATGTAAGTTTGGGGGAGGTATAGTGATATTAACCTGCAATGAGCTAAGAGCAAAGAATATAGTAATTGAAAATACCATGACTGAACTTTTGGGAGTTGTAATAGAAGACAGTTATGGAGAAAAAATGGATGTAATAGTATTTTATATGCCCTCCAAAACTAGGGTATGGACGAAGGAAGATTACGAACAGTTAATAAGAGAATCCATTTTTAGGCTAAAAATGTTAATTGAACAAAGAAATAGAATAATATTAATGGGAGATTTTAACTGTAGAGAAGTTCACTGGGAAAGTATGGATGCTGGGAACAATGAGGAATCATGGGGAAATAAATTAATGGAATTGGTGATGGAAAACATGTCAACCCAATTGATCAAAGAAAACACAAGAATTAGGGGTGACAACGAACCATCCAGGCTCGACCTAGTATTCACAAAGGACCCAAATGATGTGAGGAACATATCCTACCAATGCCCCTTTGGTAAAAGTGATCATCTGGTAATTGAGATGGACGTGGTAGGAGTAAGGGAAGGAGAAAGAGATGAAAAACACAGAGAAAATAGATACAATTATGGGAAGGCAGACTTTGCTTCCCTGAGGAACTTTTTCCAAAACGTAGAATGGAGTAAAATGAATATGATCACAAATTGTGTCGAGAAATGTGAGTTTTTGACAGAAGTATATAAAACAGAAGTTACTAAGTATGTCCCAAAATTTTCTGCAGCTATGGAAAGGAAGAAAGAATGGTTTGACAACAGACGTAGAATGGCACAAGAGGCAAGAAAAAAAGCATGGAATAAAGTGAGAAGAAGGTATAGTGAAAGGGCTTTGGAGGAGTACAAGCAGGTAAGAAATGAATGTGTAAGGATACGGAGAGAAGAGGAAAGGAAATACGAAAAAGATATTGTATCCAACTGTAAAAAAGAGCCGAAACTATTTTATAGGTTTGTAAATGGCAAAATGAAAGGTAAGGACAGTATAATACGACTGAGGGATGGAGATGAAACATACGAATGGGAGGAAGACTTGTGTGAAATAATGAACAACAAGCTGCAGTCAGTTTATGTATTGGAAGACGAATTTAGGGAGCCTGAAATGGAACCCAGGCTGACGGGAATGTCCGAAATTACAGTTGACATGAATGAGGTGCTACAGCTGATGAAGGATTTGGATATGAGAAAAGCATTGGGACCAGATGGTGTGGCTGGATGGATCCTGAAGGAATGTGCCGACCAGTTAGTGTGGCCAGTTTATGTCATCATCAAGACCTCGCTTGAAAATGGACAGTTACCTAAAGATTGGAAAAGAGCAAGTATTGTGCCAACCTTTAAGGGAGGAGATAGGGAGCTTCCACTTAATTATAGACCTGTGTCACTTACTAGTATTGTTTGTAAAATCTGTGAGATAATTATTAGAAAAAGATGGATAAAGTATTTAGAAGAAAATGAAGTGATAACACCAAGACAGTTTGGTTTTAGGGAAGGAAGATCATGTGTTACTAACCTATTAAGTTTCTACAGTAGGGTAATAGATGTCGTACAGGAGAGAGAGGGATGGGCGGACTGTGTCTATCTGGATCTTAAGAAAGCATTTGACAGGGTGCCCAATAGGAGACTATTGTGGAAGTTGAGGGCCTTTGGAGGGGTGCATGGGAAACTGTTAAAGTGGATGGAAGATTATGTGATAGGAAGGGAGATGAGAACAGTAATAAGAGACAAGGTTTCACAATGGAGAAATGTGACTAGTGGAGTACCCCAGGGCTCTGTCCTGGCCCCAGTAATGTTTCTGATATATGTAAATGATTTGCCAGAGGGTTTGAATAGTTACATGAGTATGTTTTGCAGATGATGCTAAAATCATGAAACATATTAAATGTATTGATAGTTGTAAAGGACTGCAAGAGGACTTGGACAAACTACACACCTGGAGCCAGACTTGGAAAATGGACTTTAATGCCAAGAAGTGTCATGTATTAGAAATGGGAATAAGTGAAGGAAGACCACAATGGACTTATAAAATGGGCAGTGAGATAATTAGTAAAAGAAAGGATAAGAAAAACTTGGGAGTGATTATTGAGGATGACTTGTCACCAGAAAAGCATAAAATCATTGGGGGAACTTATGGATTACTGACCAACATGAGAGTGGCTTTTAATTATATGGATGAGGAATTTATTGAGGGAGTTGATAGTGACCATGATAAGACCAAGACTAGAGTATGTGGCTGTGGTATGGTCATCTTATTTGAAGAAGCATATTGATAAACTAGAGAGGGTTCAATGGATGGCAACGATGATGATACCACGTTTAAGGGAACTCACCTCCGAGGAGAGATTGGAAAAACTGAAGTTACTAACACTGTGTGAGAGAAAGGAAAGAGGTGACTTGATCACGATATTTAGAAATGTAAGAGAATTGGAAAGGGTGAATAGAGAGGATCTTTTTGTGTTTGATGATGGAGGAACAAGAGGCCATATTTCAGTTTCCCGAACAGAAGCATAAGTACAGTAAGACCTCACTATAACGGACTAATTTGGGCTCAGGCCAGTCCGAATATGCGATTTTCTGATAAAAGCGACATCCAGACTTACCCCTGCTAATCCGAACTTTTTCCGGTATATCAGACATTAGTCCGGATTGCATCAGTGGCTTTCACCACCATTGCAGTATTGTACTGTGTTATACCTTCACTACATTAATCAAATGGTATAATAATACTGTACTGTGCACTGAAAAACGTGTCTTTTACTTGTCTTATTGTGGTGAACATAGCTGAAGTTGTCAGGCAGACCAAACTGCTTTCTGGCTATGTCGGACTTTTTCCGATATACAGTAAACCCTTGATAAGCCGAACTATATGGGGCTCTACCCTGGTTTGAATTACCAAATTTTCCGGCTTACCGAATTTTCACCCCCCAAAATTGCTAAACTACCGAATTATCACCCCCCAAAATTGCTAAGACAATACCTATTACTTGTCCTTTCAACACTAAATTAAAGAAGCATATATAAATAAATTAGTTATGACAAAAAACAATATAGTGCATTTAATATACATTTAACCCCTTCAGTGCTGGGTGTATTTTCATTTTGTTCTTGCTGCCACCAGACAATTTTAGTCAGTGTAGGTTGGATCTGTGGAAGTGCACAGGGTTGGTACAGCCTTCGTTAGCCCCTTCAGTATGTGAGTCCAGTCCTGAGTGCCATAAAATCGGCTGGAGGAGGCGTAAATAAAGCAGAAATAGACGTCACAGTACTGAAGTGGTTAATTGGTGGAAAATCATTCACAGAGGCAGTACCGACTGTCGGTAACGTGTGTTGGAGATGGATTTTCACCCCCCCAAATTGCAATAACATTACTTATTACTTGTCTTCTTAACACTAAAGTAAAGGAGCATATACAGTGTATAAACTAATAAAGAAAGACAAAAAAGAAAGAATTCAGTGCACATAATTTGCCTTTCGTCAGAGGCAGAAGATCGTCGGCAGTTTGTTTTGTTTTGGAGACGGAGGTGGTGGAGGTGGTTTAACTCACACTTGAACGTAAATTCTAAAAAGTACCCAGTATTTATTTCACTCTATAGTAAGAACTAAACGTAAATGTAATCACTATAATAGACTGCACTGTAACACCTTTCATTAGAAGCAGTAGATTCTTTGGCAGTTTGTTTTGTTTTGGAGACAGAGGTGGTGGAGGCTGTTGAGTTCATACTGTAACGTAAATTCTAAACAGTACCCAGTATTTATTTCACTCTATATTAAGAACTAAACTTAAATGTAATCACTGTAATAGACTGCAATGTAACACCTTTCATTAGAAGCAGTAGATTCTTCGAAGTTCGGCAGTTTGTTTTGTTTTGGAGACGGAGTTGGTGGAGGTGGGTTAGTTCATACTTTAACGTAAATTCTAAACAGTACCCAGTATTTATTTCACTCTATATTAATAACTAAACTTAAATGTAATCACTGGCTCAGTGGGTTAGAGTGCTCCGCTCTGGCCGTAGGGTCGGAGGATCGAATCCTCCCAAGGGTCATTGGTAGACATCAGGAAGGGCATCCAGTCATAAAATGCTACACGCTCCAATCCAAAAAGGCCGACGCATGCAAGCATGTTGCAGCCTTCAAAAACGAAAACGAAACTTTAATCATGATCACTACACTGTCACACGCGCACATTTTTTTTTTTTTAGCTTCATTCCTTTATGACTAGAGGTGCCAGTATCACTTCTTTTAAGCTATGAACTTTCCATGGCAAGGCAGAAGGCAAAAGGAGAGCACTGTTCAGCACTAAATGACAGTAAGAATGGCGCAACTACCGTCTCCAAAAGCAAGCAGCAGACTGGCGCCACGAGTCCGCTTGGCGCCATTTCTCCCCCTACTTTTGCATTTCGGCCTACTTCATACGTGGTCTCGGCCTGAGTTCGGCTAACTGAAGATTCCAGCTTCTAAAAGTTCGGCTTATCAAGGGTTTACTGTATAGGAGTTTAGTCTGGTAGCTCCTCGAGTCCGATAAAAGCGAATTCCGGTCTACTGAAGTCCGTTATATCGAGGTTTTACTGTATTTGGAATGACTTAGACGAAGAGGTGGTGCAGGTGAAAAACATTCATGTATTTAAAACTAGATTAGATGAATTTAGATATGGAGACAGGACAACACGAGCTTAGCTCAATTCCTGTATACTACAAATAGGTAAATGCACACACACAAACACACACACACACACACACACACACACACATCCCCTCCATCCCCCCTCTTCTCCCCCATCCCCAATCCCCCCCTCCCTCCTCCATCCCCCGCCACACTCGGTGATTTTTTCTTAGTTTTTGGCAATTTACTCAAAAACTATCGGTCATATCAAAACTGAAAACATCACAAGAAAGCTTGTGAAATTCTGCACGTAAGCATATACTGTATTTTACTCTTGCATGGTGGGGGCAAAATTTTGGGCTAGGATGCTGGGAAGTTATTTGAAGCTATTTTTACACTTGAACAAGTTTTATTCTCACTGCATTTCTGTCCTTTTATTCATCAGTTTTTTGTGTTTTTATTAGCTTTTCTTATAGTATAAACACCACTGAAGATGATGGTATACAATTTATACCAATATAGCCAATTTCCGGGGACAAATTTGGCTTTGGAATTTTTTTCATCGTGTTCAGGCAGAAGCCTCCATAGCTGGAATGGAGGAGAGATGGGAGAGAAGAGAGGGGATGGAGGGAGGACCGGGAGAGCTGCATACACCACCACATCTACATTCAGACCTGCTTGTATCTAACCTGTGGAGGGGAAAGCACTTAGAAAATACTTTATTGTTACTACTTAATTTTAAACACTTTTCAGATACTATATTGTACACTTTATATATCTTATTATTAATTATTAATGATCTTACAAACTAAAGATGCTCACTTTGTCTATTTCACTTATCACTCATCACCCTCGGACTTTTTTATCTATTCTATCTATCTGTCTATTGCCAGACACCTTAATCCCATAAGGGGTGGCCACAAACAAATTGCCTCCATGTCACTCTGTCCCCCACCATTTCACTGCACTGCTCCCAGTTCACACCCTCCTCTCTCATATACCTCTCCACTCCATCTTCCACCTCATCCTTGGCCTCCCCCTCCTTCTCCCCCCCTCCACCTCGCTCACATACACTCCTCATCAGTCTCTCACTCTCCATCCTCTCCACACGGCCAAACCACTTTAATGTGTTTCTCCTAACGCTTCCTATCACATCCACATCCACACCACAACACTCCTTCAATTCCTTATTGGTCAATCTGTTTCTCCATGTGACTCCACATGTTCCTCTCAAATAACTCATTTCTACTGCCCTCACTCTTGACTTCCATCCCCCCAACAGGGTCCAAGCTTCACTTCCATACGTTAGAGTTGGTATCACATTACTGTCATGGAGCAGCTGTTCCATTTCCTTGCTCACTTCCCTGTTTCTTATCACTGCTTTCAAGGAACCAGCAACCTTTCTTCCCTGCTGCACCCTTTCAAGCACTTCACCCTCTAAACTTCCATCCCTACTCATCACACTACCCAAGTACTTAAACACACTTACATACTCC
This sequence comes from Birgus latro, assembly GCA_018397915.1. Taxonomy (NCBI): domain Eukaryota; kingdom Metazoa; phylum Arthropoda; class Malacostraca; order Decapoda; family Coenobitidae; genus Birgus; species Birgus latro. Next base: position 11,876 of record JAGKTI010013330.1, read on the forward strand.
ATATCCTCCCCATCCAATCTCACTGTTCATTCACTGACTTCTCACTTTACTCTTCCCTCCATTCACCTTTATATTCCATTTCTTACACACTCTCCCAAACTCATCTGCCAAGCCTTGGACTTTTCATGATATATAAGGATTTAGTCTGGTCAGCTCCTCGACTCCAATAAAAACGAATTCCGATATATTGAAGTCCGTTATATCAAGGTTTTACTGTATTGTAAGTGTGTCTGTTCCCCACCACCTGTGAAAAGCAAGGGATGACTGCATTTGCATCTTCAGTCTGTCATCCATAGTGAAACACCCACTCTTTCTGTCATTCACCTTTACTTCTCTACAGAGACGTTCATTTCCGAGAACTGCTAGACCTCCTTGCCCAGTTGAAGACAGGCTACTGTGATGGCTTGAAAGTGCGTACAGGCAGACTTCAGAATCTCATCTCTTCCTCTTGCATTGGTGGGTCTTAATATCGGTACTGGTATGTAGGTAATTTTCATTGTAATGAATATCTGTTTTATTTGTTATAATACATCTTTTGTATCCATCCTTTCATCATCCAGTCCCCTTTTGCCACATATAACCAGTGAGCATAGGGGAATGGGGCTAGGCTACTTAATCCCGACAGTTAAGATAAGGGTGACCAGCTTTACCCATCCCTGAGTGGCATTAAGAGGAGTAGACTGGAACACCAGTCGAGCAGGGCAGTACTCCCAAGGTTGATGGAAAGCTGGTGATAGGGGGAGCTGGAGCTTCTGTTTCATCAGCCCTCAGGACTAGTTCCTGGCCATTCCCCTTTGCTGAACTTTTTCAGTGTTCAAGTAACACAGAGAGTAGGCCAGCATGCTCTCCAGTACAAGTTCACTAACTGTCAACACCAGTCTACATGTACAGTACACACTACACTTCCTTTTCAAAATTAAAAAGAAAAATGGCACAGACTAACCATGCCTTGGAGTCCCTGGGGGGGGGGGAAGACCATAAATGCCCCCACCATGTGCCCCTCTCCCAGTGATGACACTGTGATCTGCTTGGAACCACTGTCTGACTCACTTCTTCATTTCTGCAACATTCGCAGCCTTTCTTCTAACTTTCCCTCTGTTGAACATCACCTCTCCTCCTCTAAACCTCACCTTCTCTTCCTCTTTGAGACTCAGCTGTCTGAGGCAACTGACAGCAAACCCTTCTCTGTATCCTCCTACTTTCTCTATACTCATTTCAAAGCCAAAGGTGGCTGTTGTGTATATGTATGCAACGACCTATCTTGCTCTCGTGTTCCTGAACTTGATTCTTCTGATTTCTCTACTCTCAGGCTTCGGCTCTCCTGTCATTCTCTGACTAAATATATCTGCACTGTTTACTTATCTCCTAAATCTACTGACTATAAAAAATTCTTTTACTGTTTTACCTCTACGATGGAACACATTCTATCCATTTCTCCTTTCTCTGAAATCTCCATTCCAGGAGATTTCAATGTTCACCACCACCTTTGGCTCTCCTCTCCTTTCACTGATCCACCTGGTGAACAGGCCTACATCTTTTCTATCCTTAATGACCTAGAGCAGCTTGTACAGCACCCTACCTGTATCCCTGACCACCTTGGAGAGAGTTGCAACATACTTGACCTATTCCTAACAACTAATTCTTCTACTTACACTGTTAGTCTTTTCTCTCCGTTGGGCTCCTCCGATCATAACCTCATTACCTTAACCTCATATCGCTCCGGTATGGCCTGTGGGCCCTCCAAAGAAACATTGTCTGTGGTACTTTGGAGCTGCAGATTGGGAGGCCCTCAGGCAGTACTTCTTTGATTTTCCCTGGAATGATTATTGCTTCCATGACCGGGAACCATCTGAGTGTGCCTTGCACATTACGGAGGTTATTCTCTCAGGCTTGGAAGCATACATTCCTTTCTCATATCTTTTGACCAATGCGAGAAAGCCTTGGTTTAATCACGCCTGTTCTAATGCTGTCCGCAACAAAGAGAGGGCCTATAAAAGGTACCAGAGCCAACCTACCCCTGAATCCATCTTTTTTATGTTTCTGCCCAGAATCGTGCTAAGTCTGTTCTTTGCTCTGCTAAAAATAATTTCATCTGTACTAAATGCTCTCAACTCTCCTACTCGGATTCTTCCCACTTCTTCTGGTACCTTGCCAAAAACCTTTCTAACAACTTTACCTCATCATCCTTCCCTCCTCTTTTCCACTCTGATGGCTCTGTAGCTATTTCTTCTACTGATAAAGCAGATCTCTTCACTCAGACTTTCTCCTCCAATTCCACCTTAGATGATTCTGGTGCTGTTCCTCTGTCATTTCCCCCCCCTCTGACTTCCTTATGGCTGACATGAAACCTTCAGCTGATGTGTTTTCTGCCATCACTGGCCTCAGTACTAACAAGGCATATGGACCTGATGGAGTCCCTCCTGTTGTCCTCAAGAACTGTGTTTCTGTGCTTACACCCTGCCCAGGTAAACTCTTTTGCCTTTGTCTATCAACTTGTACCTTTCCTTCTTGCTGGAAGTTTGCTCTCATTCAGCCAGTCCCAAAGAAAAGTGACCATTCCCAACCCTCTAACTATCGTCCAATTGCTTTAACATTCTGTGTCTCTAAATTTTTCGAGTCAATTCTTAATAGAAAAATTTTAAAGCATCTTTCCTATCACAACCTTCTTTCTGATCGTCAGTATGAGCTCCGTCAGGGACACTCCACTGGCAATCTTCTCACCTACCTTTCAGACTCCTGGTCATCCTCCTTTTGGGACTTTGGCAAAAGCTTTGCCATTGCACTTGACATCTCAAAGGCTTTCGATCGAGTCTGGCATAAATCTTTAATTTCCAAACTGCCCTCTTATGGCTTCTACCCTTCTGTCTGTGCCTTCATCTATAGATTCCTATCTGGTCATTCTACAGCTTCTTTTGTAGACAGCCATAGTTCTTCTAGACCTATTAACAGTGGTGTCCTTCAGGGCTCTGTCTTATCACCAACCCTCTTCCTTTTATTCATCAGTGATCTCCTAAGGTGTACATCTAACTCTGTCCACTTGTACGCTGATGATTCCACCCTTCACCTTTCCGTTCAGTTCCTGCAACATCCATCTCAGCAGTTACTTCAACAAACGAGGGATGAGGTTATGGCACACCTAATATCTGACTTGGCTTGTATCTCTGACTGGAGTAAAAATAATCTTGTTGTTTTTAATGCATCAGAGACTCAGTTCTTAAACCTATCAACCCGGCAAACTCTTCCTCAGGAGTACCCACTAATGTTTAATAATGTCCAGCTCGGTCCTGCATCATCCTTAAACATGCTTGGGGTTTCATTCACTCGGGATTTTTCTTTGAAAGAACATATTACATCTCTTGTGAAATCTACTTCCAAGAGATTAGGTGTTCTAAGTCGACTCCGTACCGTCTTTATCCCTGCACAGTTGTTGACTTTATACATAGGTTTTATTTGCCCCTGTATGGAGTACAACTTATGTGTAGGTTGGCTCCCCACATACAGTTCTTCTCAATAGGGTGAAGTCAAAGGCTTTTCGTCTCACTAACTCCTCTCCTCTTACTGGGTCCCTTCAACCTCTGTCTCTTCGCTGCACTGTTGCATCTTTATCTCTTTTCTGTCGCTACTTCAATGGTCACTGCTGCTCTGAACTGTCTGCTTGCATCCCTGCACCTCTACGATGGGTGCATAGTACCCATCTAGCCACAAACTCCAATCCCTTTTCTGTCCAACTCTCTAATGCAAGAGTTAACCGTTATTCCCAGTCCTTCATTTATGCAACAGGTCAGCTCTGAACTGTCTCCCTCTGTCTGTATTTCCTACTTCCTATGATCTCCAGTCTTTCAAACGCAGTGTGTCTAGGCATCTCGAAATGATCGGATCTTGAATTTGGCTCTCTCTTGTTTTGTTTTTGTTTTTTGCATGGAAGGAACAGTTTGTGGGCTCCTGGCCTTTGATTCCTTCTTCCTAGCCTTAAAAGAATAAAAAATAAGAATAATAAACCCCAAGCATCCTTCAAACAGAAAGTTACAGACTCCATCTTCCTGGAGCATCCTAACCCACTAGACCCCCATACATCATGTGGTGTTATGGGTACTTCCCAGTGTCATAAATGGTTTTCTGGGTTACTGGGTACTATGGTAATTAATTAGTTTATAGCTTGAAAGATGGGGGCGCTTACCATCTACTCACTCGATGTAGTGCTGCTTTGGGTGTCTGCCCTTTCCTAACTTCTTTCCTTCCTCTTCTGTCTTTATTTCCTTCATACTTTCCTCCTTCTTCTGCCTGTGGGTGACTTCACATTCCTTCTTCTGTCTTTCTTTATGTCTTTCTTTCCTTCTTTCTCTCCCCTTCCTTCGGCCTATGGGTGACTCTATACTAAGTGACAAGCCAAATGGTTTTCTGTACACCAGGAATCCATTTACTATGCTGTGTGGTAACCATATAATCAAATTATGACACCTGGTGATTTAGTGGGTAATTAAAGTGCTCTTATCAGATTGAGCCTGTGTAGGTTTGTATCTAGCGGGTGGTTGGGGGTTATTGCTCACGTAATGCCACTCAGGGATGAGTGAGGCTGGTCACTCTCATCTTAAATGTCTGGACCAACTTGCCTAGCCCCGGGTTCCTATGCTCCTCATGGGGCGACATAGGTTTGGATAATGGATGGATGGATGGATTATAGTTTGAAGTTAGTTTGGAAGTTAGGGATTACAGTTGAGAGCTTGAAGTTTGTTGAGAAGTTAGGGGTTACAGTTTATAGCTTGAAGTTTGTTGAGAAGTTAGTGGTTACTTTTTACTTTCAGTACTAGAGTACTTTATGAACAAGATACTTTTTTATTTTTATTCAAGTACACTCACCTCATCATACTTTGATGAGAAAAGTTTTGTTTTTCATTCATCATCCAATCTTACATTGCTCCATTAAATGTAATGATACTCTAACTTAAGTGGTGAAGTTGGGCACTTTTAACAACCCTGATTTTTGGTGTAAGAAGCAGCAAGTGAAGTGAAATAACATCGGTTTAGATGAGCTGGAAACTTGTTTTTAAATTGTGTTGGGTAGGTGACCCAACAAAGTCAGATTATCATTGTTATTATTATTATCTTTATTATTATTATTATTATTATTACTATTATTATTGATTTGATATGAATGAATGATTATTATTATTGCTTAAAACAAAGCTTAAATCCACCCATGCCATCCAGATTGACCACAAACACAAACAAGATTACATCCACCCATCCACCATCCAATCCTACATTGTCCCATGAGAGCGTAGGAGCCCAGGGCTAGCAAGTTGGTCCTGACATTTAAGATGAGATTGACCAGCCTCACTCATCCCTGAGTGGCATTACATGAGCAACAAACCCCAACCATCCCTTGGTATAAACCTTTGCTGGCTCAGTGTGATTGGAGCACTGCAATTACCCACCGAACCACCAGGCGCCAAAATTTGGTTATATGGTTACCACCCAGCATAGTAAATGGTTTCCTGATGAACAGGAAACCATTCCGCTTGCCACTTAGTGTAGAGTCACCCATAGGCAGAAGGAAGAGGAAAGATTGAAGGAAAGCAAGACAAAAGAGGGAGTGTAAAGTCACCCATAGGCATCATCCAGGATTTTCTTTGTCTTCCTGGCCAAGTGGAAAACAACCTTGAAATTATGAACAATGGAAATATAAAACTGATTTAAATGATGCCATGAGTGATTTTAGAAGTGAATGAACCTCGGGATTTTGTGGAAAAGAAGTTATAGGTCCAATTTTGGCACTATAGACTTGAGAATTATGGTGCTGCTGTTGCTGATTGAAATCTTTTCTTCACAGTTGAATATTTAATTTATCAGTTCCTTTCCATTAAATCCAAAATCCAGTGAATCATCATCCACTATATCAAGGTTTTACTCTACTACAAGGCCTCCCTTGACATCCATCCATCACGTTATCCTTAAATAGAGGTGACCAAGTTCGCCTTGCTAGGGTTAGATCAGGATATAAATGGAATAATAGATGACACATACCTTACTTATAGAGTAGACCCGCATAGCATAACCCACAATATGAAGAACTGCACACCACACTCCACAATAAGACACAGACACAACATCAGTGGTTTAGGGAACCATGAGGATGACTCCATAGGGGTGCTTGCTTACCTGTAGTTGACAGGTCTGCTGAGCCAAGCATGATTGTAGTTGAGCAGCAGCAACAACAACAACAGACTGACTGAAAGCTACACAGTCCTAACTTTGCCTAGCTTTATTGTTTAACGTTTGTTAAAAATTTGTAATTGAGAGGTAAATAATGATTACTTTGGCCAACAGAGCATCTTGACTTCATGAGCACAATGGATATAGACCTGGACATCACTCCATTTGAACAGCTTGAGCATGCCAGCATTGGCTACCAGAGCCTAACTGATGTTCCCACAGCCATCACATACTCTGAGGATTCCACGAATTTCAAGGTGATATGTTGGCTCACAATACAGAAAAAATTGCATGTATTTTTGCTGATTCATAGGCCTCATGTCTTACTGATGTAGTTGTGAAATTCCCCATTAGCTTCTAGTCTCAGAAAATTCTTACCTCAAACAATAGTGCTTCTCATCTTTTCAGTGCTGATGCCTCTTTCCTTCCATCTGCTTCAGAACTGGCTTTGATAAAATTACCTCTAAGCCTTCTTGTCACCATGTATCTTGGCACCTTCTCTCATTCCAAGCTTCATGTCCACAACTATGACTACTGTGGCCCATTTTTCTTAGCATGCATGGTGTACCTTTCCTTATTTGGCTGTCATTTTTGTTTCTGTACACTCTTTATTAGATCTTCATGTATAGATGATATCTAGGGTTGGTAGCGGTTTAGTCAAAGAAGAGGGAGAGTGGCCATGTGCAGTTTGCCACAAGGGCATGGAATGTAATTCCATCTTGTGCAGTGTTTGTGATAAATGGGTGCACAAGAGTTGTAATGGTATTAAATGTAGACTGCGAGATAATGCTGATTTTATGTGTGCGACGTGTCGGGGAGAGTGGGTGGAGATTGTCAGGCTTTCGTGAAAGGATTGAACTTGCTGGTGAGTCTCTTGAGTGTGTGGAAGAGTTTTCTTATTTGGTAGACATATTATGTGCTGGAGGTGGGGCTGGAGCTTGTTCTGCAACTAGGGTGAGAAGTGGTTGGAAGAAGTTCAGGGAGCTGTTGCCTCTCCTGACATTGAGAGGACTCTTCCTACATGCTAAGCAGTCTACTTGTATGTATGCAGCATGTGTTAAGAGTGTGATGCTGTATGGTAGTGAGACCTGGGCAGTAAAGGCAGAGGATATTCGCAGGCTCAAAACATACAGTAATGACAATGATTGGGTGGATGTGCAATGCATCCCTGCATGCAAGGCCTGGGGGGGCTGGGTTTATGATGGAAAAGTTGAGAGGTAGGATGGGACTGGAGTGTATTGGTGTTGTGATGAGGAGAGGTGGATTGAGGTGGTTTGGGCATGTGGAGAGGATGGGGGATGATAATTGGGTGCAGAAGGTGAGAAGTGTTAATATTGGGGATGGGGTTGCGAGGGGTAGACTGAGAAAGATGTGGGTCGAGGTCATTAAGTGTGACCTCAGGGTTAAGGGACTGAACAGGGAGGCTGCCATAGATCGAGCTGCATGGAGAGCCGCCATTAGGTGACCAAGGCCGTCACATGCAAGCATGTTGGAGCCCTCAAAAACGAAACGAAACGAATAGATCATTTGTCATCCTACCCTTTTTTTGACCCATCAGCAGCATAGAGACCTTAGGCTAGGCTACTAGTCCTAACATTTAAATTGATAGTAATGACCCTCACTTGCTTCTGAGGGACATTTTGTGGGCAATAAACCTCAGTCAACCTTAGATTTAAGCCCTTATTAGACCAGTTCAATTGAAGCTCCTTGACACTCTAGACCACCAGATGTCATATGGTTATATGGTTACCATCTAATATGGTAAAAGGTTTCTTGTAACAGAGGAAACCATTTTGGCCTGTCACTGAGCGAAGAGTCACCAGAAGGTAGCACTTCGTCTAAGGAGGGGATGGAGAGTCCCTCTCCATCAAACACATTTGCATTCTCGGTAACCAAACCATCTCCATGCAAACTTCTTAACCACACTACTGACATTCTTCTCTACTTCTCTTTATCCACACACTTACATCATTTGTTTGTCCAACTCTCAAGGTAATTTCATTTACACTCCAGGGGCTGGATTCACTAGCATGTTCAGAAGCTGAGGCACCAAGCTTAAATTCATTACCTCAGATTATGCACTATTAGGACACTGCAACACACATCATGTTTTGGTATTCACTACCGTTTTTAATTGTACCTTACCCTGTTCGTAAATTGCACCTGCCTCAAGACTGTCAATGTAGCTGATTTTTGCTCAGCCAGTGACAGAGGCTCTTACAAGTAGACCTTTGACATGAGCAACCAATCACAGAACTTTTCCTCATCATTTGTTTGGCTTCGTAATGTAAACATAAAGCTTGTTCTTCCACGAATACAGGGAAGAGCACAACTGTCTCATTATTTGGTTAAGCCAATGGCAACAAGAAGAAGGAAAGAAATGCTCCCAGCTCAACAGACCTTGCCAAGAGACCTCCCAGATTTTCCAGTGACAGAACAATAAACTGCCATGACAGTGAGGATTTTATTTTTTAATTTGCTGACAAACATGTTTATTCTCCTCTGGTGCCATAATGGAAATTTAGGGACTAGAAGTGCCTCTAGTTTCCCTTAAAAATTTATAATTTGACCAATTTCTTGTTCTGAATTATTTATCTCCATTGTTGTCTATCTATCTATCTGTTGCCAGATACCTTAATCCCATATGGGATGACCTCAAACAAATTGCCTCCATGTCATCCTGTCCCCCACCATTTCACTGACCTGCTCCCAGCTTACACCCTCTTCTCTCATATACCTCTCCACTCCATCCCTTCATCTCATCCTTGGCCTCCCCCTCCCTCTCTCCCCCCTCCTCCACCTCACTCACATACACTCTCCTCGTCAGTCTCCCACTCTCCATCCTCTCCACATGGCCAAACCACCTCAGTGTGTTTCTCCTAATGCTTCCTATCACATCCACAATGCTCCCTAACTTCCTCATTTGTCAGTCTGTCTCTCCGTGTGACTCCACATGTTCCTTTCAGATAACTCATTTCCACTGCCCTCACTCTCGACTTGTGTCCCTCCAACAAGGTTCGAGCTTCACTTCCATACATTAGAGTTCATATTACAATACGGTCATGCAGTAACTTGTTCACATCCATGCTCACTTCCCTGTTTCTTATCATCATCATCATCAGCCAATCCTATGTTGCCCCATGAGGAGTATAGGAGCCTGGGGCTAGGCAAGTTGGTCCTGACATTTAAGATGAGAGTGACCAGCCTCACTCATCCCTGAGTGGCATTACATGAGCAGTAAACCCCAACCACCCCTTGGATATAAACCTTCACCAGCTCAGTCCGATTGGAGTGCCACAGTTACCCACTGAACCACCAGGCGACATAATTTGGTTGTATGATTACCACCCAGCATAGTAAATGGTTTCCAGGTGTACAGGAAACCATTTGGCTTGTCACTCAGGGTAGAGTCACCCATAGGCAGAAGGAACGGGAAAGAATGAAGGAAAGACAGACAAAACAGAGAGTGTATCTTATCGCGGCTTTCAAACAACAAGCAACCTTTCTTCCTTGTTGTACCCTTTCAAGCACTTCACCCTCTAAATTACCATCCTTACTTAAACGCACTCACATTTTCCATTTCCTCCTCATCCAACCTCACTGTACATTCAGTAACTTCATTTCTCTCATTAACCATAACTTTACTCTTCCCTCCATTCACCTTTGGATTACATTTCTTACACACTCTCCCAAACTCATTCACCAAACCTTGCAGTTCCCCTTTGTCTTCACTTAGCAGCACAGTATCATCTGCAAACAACTGTACGGGGAGTTTCCAAACACTGCCCTCTCTCATTAGGGTTGCTCCAACATCCACTGCCCTACTTTCTATCTCTTTTATAACCCCATCCATATACAAATTGAACAACCATGGAGACATGATACATTCCTGTTTCAGTCCAACTTCCAAATAGAAAAATTCACACAGTTCACTGTCCACACTCACTGCAGCCTTAGCACCCTCATACATACTCTTCACGGCACTCAACAACTTCCCATTTACTCAGTACAGTAATCCCTCTATTATTCGGATGCCAATTATTCGGATCCCTCACTATTCAGACATTGTGGGCTGTCCACCCCCCAAAATGCCCCAAAATTCGAAAGGGAAAAAAATCCGATTTTTTTGGACCGCGCCAGTTTGAATTTCCTGCGCACGCCGATCGGCTGTGTTTACGCTCGTGGCGCCGGTCTGTCTGTCCCATTTCCCGCTCCGTTTCTGGCTCGTAAACAAGCTCCGACAATGGCGGCCGAAGCGATTGGTTTTGTGGTGATACCCTACCATCTGCAGGGCCTGATGCTGCTCTTTACCTTCTTCATCATGTGTGATGATGGCCCTGCCTCCTGAGAAGAGGAAGATAGTGGTTCTGACACTGGAGAAGAAGAGGGAAGGGTATTGGAGAAGGTGGACACCGTGTGGCCGACATCACAGATTCGTCGTGAATTCAATCTCCCTCGCTCCACCTTGTTTGATATCAAGAAGTCCCGAGACAAACTACAGCAGTACACGGCTGATTTCGCTTCGAAGACCAAACGAAACGTGGAGAGGAAGGTGATGTTTAGTCCTAAGTATGCAGACATCGACCGGTCCACGTTGATTTGGTATCGACAACAACGTGCTGCTGGTGTGTTGGTATGCGGAATGGAGCTGAAAGCTGCTGCTGAGAAGTTCGCAAGGCTCCAGGACTCATCACTAGACCACATGGGAATTTACTGTTATGTACAGTGCAGTGAAGTGATGTGATCCGAGTTATGCAAAAAAAACGTTGTGGAAAGTGTTGGTGAGAAGTGCTGGTGATTGTCAGTTGCAAAGGTGTGTGTGGTGCAATTTCTTCGTGTCAGAGTCTGAGATGATAGAGCGAGTTATACATCATGACGGCGGCTTCTTTTTCGTAAGTACCCTAACTTCATCAAAATTCCTTGTTTTGTTCTTTCCATATCATTAATCTCATGCATAAACTGTGTGCAAGATGATTTCCATAATGATTTTCATGTCTAACCTGTTTTCAGCATGCTGTAAATGTGTTTAAAAAATTCCCTAAATGTTAATCATAATTTCCTGCTTTCAATTTAAATTTTTCATGCATGGTTTTAAGTGCACCAGCTATGAAAAAGGTGAATG
>JAGKTI010013331.1:0-11673 GCA_018397915.1 Birgus latro
CTTCTTTCACCTCCACTAATCTTCTTTTCCCTCGTCCTCTTGACCGTCCCCCCCCCCCATCGCCTCTCATAAACCCATAACTAATCCTCCGCCCCTCCCACCCCTGTACCGAGAAAGGAAAAAATAATATGGCAGGAAAAAACGGAAAATTGTGGACGATTGGAAAACGAATTTAGGGTCAATCTGACACGAACTTACCGACTCGTGCACAAGCCTTCATATATCCTGCTTCACTTAACCAAAAGAGGCCATAGAGGAAACAGGCCAAACGACGGTATCTCTTTGTTAATCTGCCAATCAAACTGTTGTCTGACGTCGCATCGTGTTAGGGGTGACCTAAACTTGTACCTAACGATCCAGAACAGAAATTCGAGTGCAGAACAAGTTTATCTATGTGTCTGTTAATCTGGTATCTATTTATCGTCTGACGCCGCATCCTGTTAGGGAAAGGTGGCGAAACAGAATCCAATCCCGTTCCTCTGATCTGGTTTCCACAGCTGATGTTTTCCCCTGAGCAGGACTCGTCTTGGAGGTTACACCCAACCCGCTCTATATGTTTTTGTGAATGCATTAAGATATGATTGCTTGTCCTTAACTGTACCCATTCAACACGTTCTATATTTTTTTGTTAATGAATAGGATAAAATTATGTCCTAAACCGTACCCTCATCGTGATTTTCTTCTGACCCTCTCACCTCTTCTCCCTTCACCTTTTCCTCTGACTTCTTTGACCCCTCATTACATCAATCTTCACTTCTTTCTTCCATATATGTTTTATCCTCCTCTTCGTTATATTAATTCTGTCTCTCTCCGTGCCTTGTATCCTCATTCCTTCATCCGCCGAGTCCTCTGTCTCCATGCCAGTGCCATGCATCTTTCTTACGCTGTTTCTTGCTTGTCTCTCATTTTCACTCCGCTCTCGTTTCGTATTAATTCCCTTGTTTGCCTTCATACGCCCTCTCATTTTCCTGTTCTGTTACCTCTACTTTTCTTCTTCGTCCTGCCCTGGCCTGTCAACCCTCGTCCTGCACTGCCTTGTCTTGTGGCCCCTGCTTTGTATTGTCTCTGTCCTGCCCTGCCTTGCCGTTCCCCTCCTTACCCTTCCTTTCCCTGCCCTGCCCTGCCCTGCCCTGTTTCTCTGCCATGCCCCAATGTGTCCTACCAAGCATGATTACCGTATTTTATTTCTGAATTTTGCCATACTCTTCTCTGCCTTGTCCCCTAACTTTGTCCTTTCATATAGTGCCTTGTCTCTCCACTATGCCGTGGCCTGTCCTGCCTTATTCTGTTTCTCAGCCCTATCTTACTCTCTCCGACACTTCCCTGCCGTGACCTGCCCTGCCCTACCTACAACCAAGAGCACAAAAACTGGTGGTGTGAAGGAGGGAAGATTGCACGTGGAAAAGCGGGTTTATTTATACCATACACGGAGACGGTAGTTTCCGTGTATGGGGTGGTGTTGAATTCGTGGTGTATATGAGGGAGTGTTGATGGGTGGTGTTAGTGAAGTAAGGCACTGTTACAATGATGATGAAGTGATGGTGTTTGTGGTTGTGCTTATGTGGTGGTCTTGATGTGATGGTGTTGTGTGGTGGTGCTGGTGCAGTGGCGTTGTTGTCTTGATGTGATGGTGATATTGTGGTGGCACTGATATGGTGCTGTTGGCGTGGTGATGATATGGTGAATTTAATATAGTGGTGATATTAATGTGGTGGTGCTGATGTGATGATTCAATGGTGTTGTAGTGCTGATGAGGTTATTTTTATAGCGATGTTGTGTCGAGGAAGATGTTGTGGTGGTTCTGTGGTAGCACTGATGTGGTGATGACGTGATGATGATATAGTGATGTTAATGTAATGGTGATGTTGATGTAGTGTTGCAGTGCTGATATGATTAATATTATGACGATGATGTGTTGATGGAGATGTGCTGTTGTTGACGAGCAGGTTGTAATGTTGGTGTTGAAATAGAAGCACTGATGTGGTGGTGTTGGTGTGGTGATGTTCAGGTTGTTGTGTTGTGATGATTCAGTGGTGTTTTGGTGGTGTTAACGTAGTTGTGGTTTTAATGTAAAGGTGTTTAGGTTATGGTGTTGATGTGGTGCTGTGATGGTGATGATGGAGGGTGTTGGTGAGGCATTTTTATGGTGAGGTAGAGATTGTGCTGATGTAGTGGTTTCGCGGAGGGTTTTGATGTGATAGTGTTCGTGTGGTGATGTTTATGTGGTGATGTTGATATGGTGGTGTTTGATGTGAAGAAGAGAAATGCCAAGTAAAATGTTTCCCTGTTCGAGCACTAGTCTCCTTGCGTGAAACATAATGGAATGCTATAAAAAAGATGAGTGAAAAGTCTAACTTATAGCTATCTGTATTGATAATATTAATATCAGTGGTGCTGGCAGTGAGGTAAGTATAGATGCTGCTGCTGATGGGAATGACAACTAAATTTCCACTGGTTGTAAAACAGGCAGTGGTTATAAACATACCACTTATCTCAGTATGGTTGTAAACATACCTGTCGTACCAAAATAAATATGAACACAGATACACATCCTTGTACTTCGTCACACTTGAGTGGTTTTCCCTGAATACATACAGGGGGGAACAAAAGCATGACTGCTCTCCTTTTGGATCTACTGCACGCTTAGGGCAGGTCTGTCACATTCCTTCCTGACGCATTTTATCAAAGATCATCACCAGCGGGCAGATAAACATACCCAAGCCTCATCCAGGTTAGGAGTATTAGCCAACAGAAGAGAGTGAGAAGTAGGAGAGGTGAACTATTAGTCTAACTATTGACCCTGACTTTACAGACACCTAATTTGCATACATAGACAATGGCAGTTCAGAGTCACACACAGACAGGCATCTTGAAATTTGGTGCTATTGTTATCCCCTTTTGTTACTGCCTCCCTCTCGATCCCTTCCCCTGCCCCTCCCTCCCTCCTCCCAATGTGGGTACTCTTTCTCTCTTCCTCATCATATGCCTCCTCCCTTCTTTCCCGTCTTTCTACTCGTTCCTACTTTCCCTCTTCTGTCTCATATTTCTCTGCTTCTTCTCTCCTATTTCCCTCTCCTTCTTTCCCATATTCCTCCCCTCCTTCTATCCCTTCCTTTATCCTTTCTTTTTCTTTCTTTTTTCTCTCCCTTTCTTTCCTTCCTCCATCTCTTCCTTCTCACCTTCTTTCCTTCTCTTTTTCCATCCTTTCTTTCCTCACTGTCCCTCCTTTACAACTTTTCTACTGTCCTTCTTTCCTCCTTCCTTCTTTTTCTACTATTCCTTCTGTCCCCATTTCATTCTCTCTTACAGGTCTTCAGTTCCTTCATTCCTTCTCTTTCACTGTCTCTCTTTTTCCTTCTTCCTTCTCTCCCAACGCACCTACTTCCTTCCTACTCTCCCACGGTCTTTTTCTCCTTCCGTTTTCTTCACCACTCCCGCCATTCCTCTTTCTCTCCCCTTCTGTCAGGACCATCTCTGCTTCCATCTTTTTGCCCTTCGCCATCTCTAATTTCCTTATACTTTCTCTCGCCCTTTTATTATCTTTGTCTCAATTGCATCCTTCCCTTAATTCTAATTTCTTATTCCCCCTTTTCTGTCACTTTTCTAATTTGTTATTCTAATTCTTTTCCTCTCCTCCAACCCTACCTAGCCTCTCTTTCCTCTGACACTCTTCTCCCTTCCTTCATTAGTTTCTCACTCTTCATATCCTTCTGCCTCTCCATTTCCTCTCTCTTCTTTTCCCTCCATTCCCTCCATTCATTCCCAGTTTCTCTCCTTTTTGTCTTTCACCCTCCACGTTGCCGTCCTCCTATCATTTCTTTATTCTTTAATTCCATTTTTTAATTTACTTCGTTTTCTCCTGAACTCTTGTCCACTTTCCTTCCTCCCCACTCCCCTTTCTCTCACAATTACCTTTTAATTATTACTCTTCTCTCACTATCCTCTCCCTTTGTCTGTCCACCCCTCCGTTCCAACCCTCCCTTCTTTCCCAGTAATTTCTCCTCCTTCAGCGCATTCATTCCCTCCTTTCCTCCTATTCTTTTCTTCGTTCATCCCTTCGTTCACATCTTCCTGTTCCTTCATTCCCGCTTCCTCTTGTTTTTCCTTCCATGTTCCATTACTTCATCTTCTTTCCTCTTCCTCTGTGTGTCCCTTATTCTTTTACACTATCAACCCTCCGATTCTACGATTTCCTTTTATCCGTCTACCCTTATCATTCCTTCCTTCCTATCCGCTTTTTATCCCTAAAGTCCAACACCTCTCCTTTCCTTTCTTATTTTTCCATCATTTTCCCCCACCACTCCATTCCCCCCTTCCCATCTTTCCTCTTCCTGTACTATTCATCCTCACTCCCTCATCCCCAATCCATCCATTCTCTCTATCCTTTCTTCCGTCACATCATCACTCTCTCTTTTCCTTTCATCCTCTCCCTCCCGTCCATCTTCTTTATTCTTCAGGCCTTCCATTTACATCAGCCTTAATTTCATCCACATCCCCCCTCTCTCTTCTCCGTCCTTCCTCTTTCCCCATTCTTATCCTTCAGTCCTTTTATTCTCACTATCTATCCCTCTTCTCCATCTACCTTCTCTCCCAGCATTCCCATTTTTTTCTCCTCTTCCATTACCCATTATTCTCTCTCTAGTCCATCCTTCCCTCCCACTTTTCCTACATTCTCTCCTTCTCTTCGTCACAGCCTTCCCTTCTCATCTACTTTCCCCCTCAGTATTCTCACAATCTTTCCTCCTCTCCCTTCCTTCATCCACTCTATCCTCTACGCACTTTTTCTTTCCTTCCATTTCCTTCCCCCGTTACCTCAGACCTTGGATGTTATCAGGATTATGCTTCCATCATTCCCACAATCTCTCCCTCCATTCCCACACCCCTTGCCTCCTATCCCATAATCCTACCTGCATTCCCACAATCCCTCCCCCGTTCATTCCCACAATCCCTCCCCCCTTCATTCCCACAGTCCCTCCTCCTTTCATTCCCACAATCCCTCAACCCTTCATTCCCACAATCCCTTCCTTCATTCCCACAATCCCTCCCTTCATTACTACAGTCCCTCCATTCTCTTCATTCCCACAATCCCAGCCCTTCATTCCTACAGTCTCTCCATTCCTTCATTTCCACAGTCTCTCCTTCCCTTCATTTCCACAATCTTTCCTTCCATTCATTTCCACAGTCTCTCCTTCCCTTCATTTCCACAATCTCTCCTTCCCTTCATTTCTACAATCTTTCCTTCCATTCATTTCCACAATCTCTCCTTCCCTTCATTTCCACAATCTTCCTCCTCTTCATTTCCACGGTCTCTCCTTCCCTCCATTCCCAACGCCTCTCCCCCCTCCCCCTCCCCCTTCCCCTTTGACCCCTGGCCTTGGACGTCACCTGGGAAACCCGCAAGTCAGCCTACCGAGGGGTCTTTCCCGCCCTGCCCTGCCGAGTGTGTGGGGTAGGGAGTGTCACGCATGTCCTGCTGTGTGTGTGTGTGTGTGTGTGGGTGGGTGGGTGGGTGGGTGTCATGCTGTGGTCTCTCTCTCTCTCTCTCTCTCTCTCTCCCTGTTTGAGTGTGTGTGTGTGTGTGTGTGTGTGTGTGTGTGTGTATCCTGCGGCGATTTCTCTCTCTCTCTCTCCCCCTGTTTGAGTGTGTGTGTGTCTGTCTGTCCTGTCCTGTTGTGATTTTCTGTGTGTGTGTGTGTGTGTGTGTGTGTGTGTGTGTGTGTGTGTGTGTACGTGTGTTTTAGTAATGTCGCGCCTGTCTTAACCTTGTGTTTATACATGTGTTCTGCTGTGTCGTTTTTCGTCTTCTGTGTGTTGCTGTGTTGTGTACGTTTTGTGTTCAGTCATCGCCTAAGTTGCCGTGTTGTATTGTCCTGATGTTTTCTTCCGTGTTCTGTGTTTTTTGGTATGTTATATGTGTTCTGTTGTGTCGTGTGTGTGTATGTGTGTTTGTGTGTGTGTGTGTGTGTGTATGAATCCTGACGTCCAAGCAGGCACCACCTTAGGCTATACCACCGTTATGTGTTTTGTGTTCTGGTGTATCCTACTGTGTTCTCTGTGTTTTAGTGTGTTTTTGTGTCCTAGTTTTTCTGTGTTCTGTTATGCTTTATTGTGTTCTATGTGTCCTGCTGCATCTTAGTCTGTGCCTTGAGCCCTGGTGTATATGTTTTGGATTCCTTGCTGACAATGTTTATCTTACTCTGTTTCTTGTGTTCTTTGCTAGAATTCTGTGCCTGTGTTATGTTATCTGTTCATATATCTATTTTTCTATCTATCTGTCTGTCTGTCTTTCTGCCTATCTATCTGTCTGTCTATCTATCTGTCTGTCTGTATGTTGTCTGCGTCTATTTTGGTGTGTGGTGTGTTTCCTGGTGAGTTTTGTATGTCGTAGTGTGTTTCATAATTCCTGGTGTATTTTGTATGTCTTGCAGTGTTCCGTGTGTCATAGTGTTTTCTGTGTCCTGGTGTATTCTGTGTCCTGGTGTGTTCTGTGTCCTGATGTATTCTGTGTCCTGGTGTGTTCTGTGTGTCCTGGTTTATTCTGTGTCCTGATTTATTCTGTGTTTCCTGGTGTGTTCTCTGTGTCCTGGTTTATTCTGTGTGTCCTGGTTTATTCTTGTGTCCTGGTTTATTCTTGTGTCCTGGTATGTTCTGTGTCCTGGTGTGTTTTGTGTGTCCTGATATGTTCTGTGTCCTGGTATGTTTTGTGTGACCTTGTGTTTTCTGGCTGACGCGGTTGCTGTGTCATCATAGTGTGTCCTGTGTGTCCTGGTGTATTCGTAGTGTGCGCTGTGTGTCCTGGTGTTTTCTGAGTGTCCTGTGTCTTCTATGTATCGTGGTGTGTTCTGTGTGTCCTGGTGTTCTGTGATCTTGGTGTAGGCCTATTCTTCGCTTCCTAGTGTATTGAATGTGTCCTGGTGTATCAATGTTGACCGAAGTGTATTGTGTGTGTCCTGGTGTGTTGTATATCGTAATGTGTTATCTGTGTCCTGGGATGTTCTGTGTCCTGGTGTGCTCTGTGTGTCCTGGTGTGTTCTGTGTTCCTGCTATGTTTTGCGTATCATACTGTGTTCTAAGTGTCTTGGTGTGTTACGTGTATCGTAGTGTGTTCTATGTGTTCTGGGTGTGCGTCCTGGTATTTACTGTGTGCCCTGGTGTTTCCTGCATGTCCTGGTGTTTTTGTGTGTCCTCGTGTGTCAAGTGTGTCCTGGTGTTTTCTGTGTGTCCTCATGTGTCCAATGTGTCCTGGTGTTTCTGTGTGTCCTCGTGTGTTCAGTGTGTCCTGATGTTTTCTGTGCGTCTTCTTGTGTCCAGTGTGTCCTGGAGTTTTCTGCGTGTCCTCGTGTGTTCTGTGTCCTGGTCTGATCTGTGTGTCCCTGTGTGTTTTGTGTGTTGGGAGTGTTCTGCGTGTCCTGGTGTGTTTTGTGTGTCCTGGTGTAGTCAGTGTACCCTGGTGTGTTCTGCATTTCCTTGTGTGTTCTGTGCCCTAGTGTACTCAAAGTGTTCTAGTATATAGTGTTTTGTGTTTCTTTTTGTACTCTTTTGTGTCGTGGTATGTTAGATATGTCTTGTTTTGTTCTGTTTGTCCTGGGGTATTATGTGTGTACTGGTGTGTCCTGTGTAGTGTAATGTGTTCTACGTGTCTTGATGTGCTCTATCAGTCTAGTGTGTTCTGTGTGTCCTGATATGATTTGTGTGTGTGCTCTGTGTGTCCTGGTGAGTTCTGTGTCCTGGTGAGCTCTGTGTGTCCTTGTTTTCTCTGCGTTCTGGTGTATTCTTTGTGTTATAATGTGTCCTGCTGTGTCCAGGGATGTCTTCGTCTGACTTCCGTAATCACATTTCTACAACAGCAGCGATGACGACTTACAGACGAATGGTGTCAAGTTGTCAGGCATGTACTATGTGAGGGTTCAGCTCCCGAAAAGGCGACTAGAGTTCTTCTTCTTTTTCTTTTTCTTCTTCCTTGTCCTCTTCTTCTTACAACTACTACTGCTACTACTATTACTACTACTACTACTACTACTACTACTACTATCATTACCACTATATCTGTCACGTAGGCTTAATGTCGGAATGAGGAGTAAAATAGTCATCTAGCTTTATATGTTTTGGAATTTAGATTAAAGTAACATTGCATTTCCCCCCCACAGTTTAAAGAGGGCAACATGAGACTGGTTGTTACCGGTACAGATAGCAGGATATAATTTAACAGACTGGCTTATTACGGTGGTTGGGGGAGCAGTCAAGGTGGAGAAGACAGTTCAAACATCTGGTGCCAACGTTAAAGCTTTTATTGTAAATGCACATAGTTTGTATAATACGTTTACTGAATTATAAACTCGTGATTTTTCAGACGACTTTGATATGATTGACGTTGCTGAATCACGGCTAAATACTGAACAAAGAGACCTCATAGCCAGCAGAGTGTAATTGTCCCGGTTATAGTATTTCCAGTAGTGACAGAAATGGGAGAATGAGAGATGACGTTTTGATACATATTAAACAAATCTTCATCCGGTACTATTTCAAAAAGACGCACTGGCAATTTTGACACGATATACGTTCAGAGTAAAAATGAGTCACAAAATAAGATGATGCTTGGATTAAATGTTTGTCCACCAGCTCAGTTGTGGGAGACTGATAATGAATTGTGTGAACAAATTGCAGAAGTGTGTTGCATCCAGAACATTCATTTCTCGATATTTTAATTCATTGGTTACAAAATGGAGCGAATCTCTGTCCTCACACACACGGCCGGACTGGGGAGTGGGAAGTTCCCTACGTCAGTCTGTAGAGCAGGCAATGCAGTGGGAAAATATCTTGAATCTTGTATTAACTACATCAGAAAACTTGGTCGATAATGTTAGCATAGGAGATGAATTCAGCGCCAATGACCATCGAATAGTCACATTTAACCTTAATTTCAGTGGCAACTGTGTAAATTCTAGTTATGAGAAAGTTCCAGACTACAAAAGATCTGGCTTTCAAAAACTGAAGAGAATAATTGGTAGTAATAACTGGAGCTGGAATGTCCATGATATATAGAAATTGTTTCCAGAAAGTCTAAATAAAGCTTTCAAGGCATGTGTACTAATGCGCAATAGATAGCGCGCTAAATTTTCTAAACTAAAATGGTGCAATTGCAAGATTAAGAAGTGTCTTCTGGCAAAATAAAATCGCTCACCAAATTATGAGATCACGAAAAAAAAAAAAATCGTTGCCACGCTGAAAAATTAATTAAACACAGCAAGAAAATTTTTGAAGTGCATACTGCCAACTTTATTAAATCAAATCCAAAAAGAGTTCTTTACACATTTCGGAAGTAAGAAGATACCAACAATAGGCCAGCTGATTCTGGGAAATGGCGATAATACAATTGAATGAAATGACTAAAAATCCTTAATGTTATTTTTACGTCAGCATTTACGGTAGAAACTCGATCCTCGATTCCTTCGTCTTCCGTCGTAGGCCTACACATAGATGAAGTTAGCTTGATCAGCGATATCATAGTCACTGACAGAAAGATCGATTACTTGCAGTCAGCAAACTTAAGATCAACATTCACAGGGACCAGATAGAATATATCCGAGTTTTTAAAGAAAGTGAAAAAGGAAATATCCAAATCTTTAGCCCAATTATTCAACTTACAACCCAGAAGTGGCACTGTGCCACAAGACTGGAAACTTGCTAATGTACCTCCAGTGTTCAAAAAAGGGTACTAAATCACAACCCGGATATTACCGTCCAGTTAGTTTAACATCAGTTGTATGCAAGTTCTTGGAAGCCATAATTTGAGATAAATTAGTTAAACATCGAAAATAAATATAAGCTCAGTAAGACGCACAGCACATTTTTAGGAACTGTCGCCCATATCATACAAATCCTCTTAACTTTTTCATTGATATTTCTGACATGTTTGTTTAAACGAAATCAGGCAATTTCTCTGTAGCTATTTCTTCTATCAAAAAGGCAGAACCCTTTGCTCAGAATTTTCTCCTTCACTTCCACCTTAGACGATTTCTGTGCTGTTCTTTCATCTCTTTTCTCCTTTGACTTCCTCATGAGTGATATTAAAATTTCTTCAGTTGGTGAACTTACTGCACTCACTGGCCTCAATACTAAAAAGGTGAATGGGTTTGATGGAGTCTCTCCTGTTGTTCTCAAGAACTGTGCTTGTGTGCTTACACCTTGAACTGTAAACTCTTTTTGCCTTTCTCTGTCGACTTGAACCTTTCCTTCTTGCTGGAAATTTGCTTTCATTCAGCCCGTCTCTAAGAAGAGTGACCATTCCCAGCCTTCTATCTCCCAATAGCTTTAACATCCTGTGTTCTTAAAGTTTTTGAATAGATTCTTTCTAAAAGGCACCGTTAAATTCATAACCTTTCTGATCGCCAGTATGGGTTCTACCTGGGATGCTCCACTGGCAAAGTTCCCACCTTCCTTTCAGACTCTTGGTCATCCTGCTTTCAGGACTCTTGCAAAAAGTTTTGCCACTTCACTCGACATCTCAAAGGTTTTCGACCGAATCTGGCATAAATCTTTAATTTTCAGACGGCCTTCTTACGGCTTCCATCCTTCTGTCTGTGCCTTCATTTCTAACTTCCTTTTCTGGTCGTCAGCAGCCGTAGACAGCCACCTATCTTCTCCCAGACCTGCCAATAGTGGTGTTATTCAGGGTTCTGTCCTGTCACCAACTTTCTTCCTTCTATTTATTGATGACCTTTTAAGCTGTACATTTAACTCCATCCATGCACATGTTGATGACTCCACCCTTTACCATTCCATTCGTTTCCCACATCATCCATCACAGTAGTTACTTCAACAAACACAGGATGAGGCTATGGCACATCTAATTTCTGACCAGGCTAATATCTCTGATTGGGGAAAAAATAACCATGTTGTTTTTAATGATTCGAATACCCAATTCCTAAATCTTTCAACCTGGCAAAGTCTTCCACAGAATATCCATTAATACTTAGCAACGTCCATCTCATTCCTGCACCATCTCTGAACGTACCCGGGGTACTTGATTTGTCATAAAAAGATCATGTTACCTCACATGCAAAATCTGCTTCCAAGAGCAGCCGACTCCATGCCTTCTTTACCCCTGCACAGCTGTTGACTCTATATATTAGTTTTATTCGCCCCTGTGTAGAATACAACTCTCATGTGTGTGTGTGGGGGGGGGGGGGGACCTTCATATGCAGTTCTTCTCAACTGGATGGAGTCAAAGGCTTTTAGGTTCATTAACTCCCCTCCTCCTACTGTCTCCCTTTAATCTATGTCTCTTCACCACAGTGTTGCATCATTATTTATTTCCCATTTCTATTTCAGTGGTCACTGCTTTTATGAACTTTCTGCTTGAATTTTGCCTTCGTTACAACGGTCGCATTGTACTCGTCTAGCAGCAAACTTTCATTCATTATCTGTCTAACTCTCTAATACAAGCGTTAACCAATACTCCCAGTTCATCATATATACAACAGGTTAGCTACAGAACTGTCTTCCTCTATCTGTATTACCTTCTGTCTACGACCTCCAGTCTTTTAAACGCAATATGTCCAGATATCTCAAAATGAATGGATTTCGAATTTGGCGCTGCTATTTTTTGGTGGTAGGTATTGGCGACTATCATCCACTCCTTGATGCAGTGCTATCTACTCCTTCCTTCGCTTT
>JAGKTI010013333.1:0-23207 GCA_018397915.1 Birgus latro
AAGGCAGTGAATTTCATGTTCGGTCATAACCTAACCTAACCTAACCTCTCCTAACCTAACCTATGCTTAAAATAAAGATTTTCATGCCTAACCTGTTTTCATCATGCTGTAAATGTGTTAAAAAATTACCAAAAATGTTAATCATAATTTCCTGCTTGCAATTTAATTTTTTCATGCATGGTTCTTCAGTGCACCAGCTAAGAAAAAGGTGGAAGGCAGTGAATTTCATGTTCGGTCATAACCTAACCTAACCTAACCTAACCTAACCTAACCTATGCTTACCATAAAGATTTTCATGCCTAACCTGTTTTCATCATGCTGTAAATGTGTTAAAAAATTACCAAAAATGTTAATCATAATTTCCTGCTTGCAATTTAATTTTTTCATGCATGGTTCTTAAGTGCACCAGCTAGGAAAAAGGTGGAAGGCAGTGAATTTCATGTNTAACCTAACCTAACCTAACCTATCCTAACCTAACCTATGCTTACCATAAAGATTTTCATGCCTAACCTGTTTTCATCATGCTGTAAATGTGTTAAAAAATTACCAAAAATGTTATTCATAATTTCCTGCTTGCAAATTAATTTTTTCATGCATGGTTCTTAAGTGCACCAGCTAAGAAAAAGGTGGAAGGCAGTGAATTTCATGTTCGGTCATAACCTAACCTAACCTAACCTCTCCTAACCTAACCTATGCTTAAAATAAAGATTTTCATGCCTAACCTGTTTTCATCATGCTGTAAATGTGTTAAAAAATTACCAAAAATGTTAATCATAATTTCCTGCTTGCAATTTAATTTTTTCATGCATGGTTCTTAAGTGCACCAGCTAGGAAAAAGGTGAATGCCAGTGAATTTCACGTTCGGTCATAACATAACCTAACCTAACATTGTATTAATCATAATTTCCTGCTTTTAATTTAATTCTTTCATGCATGGTTCTTAAGTGCACCAGCTAGGAAAAAGGTGGAAGGCAGTGAATTTCATGTCCGGTCATAACCTAACCTAACCTACCCTACCCTAACCATTTTTCTGGTAGCAATTTACATCATTTACTGTATTTGATGCTTTGTATCCAATAATTTAGTGCATAAAATGTGAGAAAAGATGATTTCCATGTCAGATACTTACTTATACTATGCTGGCAAGTTCTGAGCACCTATGACTCACTCACCTCTAAATCATCATTATTTGGTTATAATTCAATAAATTCATGCTTTGTGTGCATTATTTATGTGAAAAGGGACCTAAATAGGTGCTATACATGTCCAGTAGGGAGGTAGGAAGGTAGTTTTCTGATTTAGGTTAGGTTAGGTTAGGGTCATGAAAAACCAGTGCTGGAGCTTCAGGGCCCAATATCCGGACAAAACCAATATTCGGACATGCCTTTGGCTCTATTACGTCGGATATTGGAGAGATTACTTGCACAATTATAATGATTTTATAATGAAATTAGTGCCTCTTGCTTGAATCAGCAACTCAGACCTTATTTTTTTTTCAGTCTGTCTTTTTCTATCGTCTATGACCTACAGTCTTCTATATACTGATACAGTACAGCACGACCAGGCATCTAAAAATGAATATACTGTATCTTGATTTTGGCTTCCTTCTTGTTCAACTTTCTTGGAAGGGACAAATTTTACAGTCTCTCTGCCTTGAGTTCTGTCTTGTTGCTTCAAAGAAAAGCACTACAATTATCAGTAAGGTAAAACAGGGTAATTTCACTATGAAAGGTAGATTTTGCTAAATACTGTACAAACCACCACATAAGAAATTGTTCGTTTGTTTGTTCGTTTTCCGATGACTCCAACATGCTTCTTACATGCATCGGTCTTGGTCTGGCTGTCCATGCTCCTCAATCTCTGGCAGTTTCCCTATTCAGTCCCTTATCCCTGAGGTCACAGTTAATGACCTCATCCCAGGCATTTTTTGGTCTGCCTCTCGCAACCCTACCCCTAACATTGACACATCTCACTTTCTGCAACCAATTATCATCTCCCATCCTCTCCACATGCCCAAACCATCTTGATCTACCACTCCTCATCACAACACCAATACAC
Source organism: Birgus latro (assembly GCA_018397915.1). Taxonomy (NCBI): domain Eukaryota; kingdom Metazoa; phylum Arthropoda; class Malacostraca; order Decapoda; family Coenobitidae; genus Birgus; species Birgus latro. The sequence goes on from JAGKTI010013333.1 coordinate 2,059, forward strand.
TCCAGACCCATCCTACCTCCTCCATCATAAATCTAGCCCCCCCAGGCCTCACTCTCAGGTATGCACTGCACATCCACCTAATCATTGTCATTTCAGTATGTTTGAGCCTGCGAATATCCTCTTCCAACAACTCCTCACTCTAGCCCCACCTCCAGCACATAACAAGTCTCCCACATAACAAAACTCTTCCACACACTCAAGAGACTCACCAGCAAGTTCAACCCTTTCACGCCTGACAATCTCCACCTGCTCTTCCCGACACACTGTACACATGAAATCAGCATTACTTTGTAGTTTACCTCTAATACCACTACACATCTTATGCACCCACTTATCAGACACTGTACAAGATGCAATTACTTCCCACGCCCTTGTTTCAAATTGCACAAGGCCACTCTCACTCTTCTTTGACAGTACTGTCACCAGCCCTAGATACTGACATTTTTATTGCTTTATCTATACATTCAACCCTTCTGCTAAAGATACCGATAATCGTTTTTGTCCAAAAAACAAAAAACATAAACAAATTTGGCCCACACCACTGATTTTTTTTTTTTTTTTTTGGGGGGGGGGGGGTCTCCCAGCGAAATTACCCCACCCGACGGGGTAATTTCACCACAACCTGTTTGTTGTTGTTATTGTTATAATATTTATGGTAATTCAACGTTTTCCTCTTCTGATAGCTCCAACATGCTTGCATGCATCAACCTTGGTAACCTAATGGTAGATTTCCAAGCTGCTCGATCCATGGCAGCCTCCCTGTTCAGTCCCTTTACGCTGAGGTCAGACTTAATTACCTCGTCCCACATCTTTCTCGGTCTACCCTTCGCAAACCCATCCCTAATATTAACACTTCTCACTTTCTGCACCCAATTATCATCCCCCATCCTCTCCACATGTCCAAACCACCTCAATCTACCTCTCCTCATCACAGCACCAATACACTCCAGTCCCATCCTACTTCTCAACCCTTCCATTGTAAACCCAGCCCCCCCAGGCCTTGCATGCAGAGATGCACTGCGCATCCACCTAATCACTGTCATTTCTGTATGTCTGAGCCTGCAAATATCCTCTTCCTTTACTTACCAGGTCTCACTACCATACAGTACTATACTCCTAACACATGCCGCATACAAAGACCCCTTAGCATGCAGGAAGAGCCCTCTAAATGTCAGGAGAGGCAATAGCTCCCTGAACTTCCTCCAACCACTTTTCACCCTAGCCACCCTGCCTCACCTCCAGCACATATGTCTCCCAAATAAAACTCTTCCACATACTTAAGAGACTCATCAGCAAGTTCAATCTTTTCATGCCTGACAATCTCCACCTTCTCTCCCCAACACACCGCACACATAAAATCAGCATTATCATGCAGTCTACCTCCAATACCACTACATCTCTTATGCACCCACTTATCACAAACACTGAACAAGATGAAATTACTTCCCACACCCTTGTGGCAAATTGCACATGGCCACTCTCCCTCCACTCTGACAGTACCACCACCAACCCTAGCTATCATCACTTTTCTTATCTGCATTTAGTCAATGAAGGTTTATATCCAAGGGCTGGTTGGGGTTTATTGCTCACGTTATGCCACTCAGGGATGAGTGAGGCTGGTCACTCTCATCTTAAATGTCAGGACCAACTTGCCTAGCCCCAGGCTCCTACGCTACTCATAGGGCAATGTAGGATTGGATGATGAATGAATGAATGAATACTCTTAACCCCTTGTGCCCTATACCATCTCTCTACCTCCTAAATCTTTCCTCCATCCCCCTTTCATTCTCTGCAATCAGCACCAGATCATCAGCATACAACTTCTCCCACGGGAGTCCATTTCTGAAGTCATGTGAGAGGGCTTCAAGTACCATGATAAACAACAAGGGACTCAAAACTGACCCCTGATACACACCAACATTCACGGAAAACTCATCACTCAAATCTCCACTCACTCTTACTTGGGTGTGAGCACCCATATACCTGGACATAACCACCCTAACCAGCTACTCTTCCATCCCAAGCTTTCTCATTGCTCACTTCACCACCTCTACGAGCTATGCTTGGCAGCCAAGTATTCCTCCTCGTTGCCACCCTTCTTCTATTCCCAGAAGAGCCTTCTTTTCTCCTTAAATGCAGCTTCTACACCCTCATCCCACCACCAAGATACTTTATGTCTTGGTGGGCCTCTTGTCCAACCGCATACTGCATCTGTAACTCTCAAGAGTTTTGTTCTTGAGGGCTCTGTACCATCCATTTACGCCTCTGTCCCCTCATATCACTATAGAAAGCATCCCTTACTGCTTGGTTTTCCAGCTTTCATATTTTCCTCCTAGGTATATAAATCCTCTTTTTCATCACTCATTCTTTAAGCAGCATGTTACATATCAATAATTTGTGCTGCTGTACACACTCCTAGCTTTCTGTAAGTTTAACATCCCTCACAAACCTCCTATCAGCCCTCCTGACCAGAAAATAATCTATCTGACTGCTATTTCCCCCCGACTCATATGTAATCAACCTACTCTCTCTTTTCCTAAAATGTGTGTTGCTCACAAGCATGTCCATTGCCTCCCCAAACTCGAGTACTGTATTGTTATAATACCACACCACATACATGTATCATACACAATTGATTATAACTAGGCTTAGGTAGGCCTAGCCTAGACTACCATACAGTAGGGCCTATGCCAAGTAATGGGCAAACTTTACATCAACAGCATCCATCACTGTTTCACTGACTGTTTCACAGTTGGTAAGTTGGTTGGGAGGGCTCCCATGGCACGAGTGTATGGAAGGATACAGTGTGTGTGTGTGTGTGTGGGGGTGTGGTAGTGTGTTTGTGTGTGTGTGTGTGTGTGTGTGTGTGTGTGTGTGTGTGTGATTATAACTAGGCTTAGGTAGGCCTAGCCTAGGCTACCATACAGTAAGGCCTATGCCATGTAATGGGCAAACTTTACATCAGTGGCATCCATCATTGTTTCACTGACTGTTTCACAGTTGGTAAGTTGGTTGGGGGGACTCCCATGGCACGAGTGTATGGAAGGATACAGTGTGTGTGTTCTTATCTAACTGTATCTTTACAGGAATAAGTCAAGCTCGTACTGTTCCGTGTATTAAACCATTTTTATCATACATACTCATATCCTTACATTTGTGAACAGTTTTGGCACACACTATTTAATTCGGTAGCACATTCCAATGATCAATTGCCCTATTTGGGAAACTGACTCGTCTTTATTGCCTCTCTTTTTATGTAGTTTTCGCAGTGTCCTCTTGCTGATGTTTCCCCATAGGTTATATAATCATTTATGTCTATTTTCTCTTTCCCTGAGATGCACTTATACAGCAAAATCATGTCTCCTCTATTCCTTTTCTCCTGTAGTGTTGGTAGATTCAATTATTCTAGTCTTTCTTTATTGCTCAGATCCCTTAAGCTTGGTACCCATCTTGTAGCTGCTCTTTGTACTTTTTCAATGTGTTTTTTGAGATAAGGATTCCAGACTACTGATGCATTCTCCAAGGTTGGTCTGATGAATGATGTTCTTATCTTTCTCATCATGTCTTCATTTATATATGTGAATGCTATTCTCCAATTAGCAAGCAATGTATACAAGTTACGTACCTTCTCACTGATGTGGTCATCTGGAGATAGTCTGTTGTTGATAATCACTCCTAAGTCCTTCTCCTTTTCTAATATGTGTATGGTTGATCTTCCTAACTTATAATCCCAATCCAGTGATTACTATAGATTTGTTGATATCTGCTGAATCTCTGACCAATTTTGGGTTGTTTTGGATTTTTTTTTCACTTCCATTCTAGTGCTTTTTTCCTCGACTCTTGTTTCTAAGTCTTTCTTTACTTTCACCAGCATAAGAGTTTCTACATTATCTTTGTAACTTTGCATCATTTCATTCACCTGGGTTATCTTCTCCTCAATATCACTGCTTTGGTCTATCAGACTGCTTGCTTGCCTAACTGTCTCTGTATCATTTCTGAACTCCATTATACCTTCATGGTTGACAACTGTACTTGCCATCTCACCAATCTTCCTTCTAAGTGAACCCACCTCAACTGACAGCTCCTCTACTGTTGTGTCTTTCTTGTTTAATTCCTTTACTAATTTCTCATTTTCCTCCTTCTGCATGCACAATTGCTTCTTAATTTCATCCATTTCACTCTGAAATGCCCTATCCAATTTCTTCACCCTTTCTACTAATTTGTTGTATGTTTCCATTTCAACAAGTTCCTGGCAGAAATCATCATCCTGTTTTCTACCTTTATCCCTTTTCTTAAATCCTTCCATATTTGCTTTACCAAATATGGTGGTCCTCTTGTGTTATTACTGAGAAAAAAAAAAAAATACAAGTACAGTATGCATCTCCTTACTCGCCTATGGTACCATAGTTGAAACAGCTGGGAGCTTGATCAGCACATTACTGCACTAATTGGCCGTACAGTGGGTCATCGGTAAACAAAAACCCGATAAACGAAATTTTGATGTTACGAAAGCAATGAATAAAGGACAAATTCCATTATATGAAAGATATCTAGCTCGATGATATGAAAAGCGACGCAAAAGGAAATACAAAAAATTCAAAATGGGCACACTGCACAGCGCCCCGCTTGCTTCCAGTGAGGCCGTCACAACAATAAGACAATTCGCCATTAGGACTTCTCGGCACCAGGACGATTTCCCGTCATTTATTTACATATTTCAAGTTATATGAGTTATAAAGCTGATGGTGGTTTTTCTTTTTATAATGAATGTAAAATATGGATCAAATAGTTGGTATTAACGAAAAAATATATAAATACTGTACAGTACAATGAAACGTGAATCAGGTGACGTATGCCCTGCATGACATCGTCCAGGCAACTCACCTGTTACCAGTGACCTGGCCAGTAAAGATATGTCGTGACACGGTATGAAATTCAAGGCCAGAGTGATTCCCCAATTGATAACAATGTAGAGGACAAAGTTAACGTAGCATTAGAGGAAGAAACAGTCAGATATGATGATCAAGTAATGTCGCCAAAAAAGGTGTGGTGCGTTGATGTGTTTGGTGAGTGAAACAATGCTTATATCACCTATATTACTATGTGAAAACCAATACTCTTGTACTACATATAAATTTGTACCAAATAAATAAATAATTATTATAAGAGGCTTGGAATAGTTACCCTCCCATAGATCACGTTTTCTCAGGAGCCAAGGCTCATAGAAAACAGTTATGTGAGGGTATTCTTACCTGTAGCAGCATATTAAAGGTGAGCGATTTCTCTATGAAATTTCGACGTTTCTCATAAAAAGCGGAGGTTTTAGCCAAAAAAAAAAAAAGAGAGAGAGAGAGAGAGAGAGAGAGAGAGAGAGAGAGAGAGAGAAAAGGAAAATAAAAAATCCGCCGGGATTGGGGGAGGTAATTGGTTAAGAATCTGCCGGGATGAGGTGTGTTAACATAAGGCTACATATGAGACATTGGCATTTATATAAACGCCTAAAATCCTCAAGTGAACGATCAACATACTCTAAAATCATACAAATAATCTTCATATTACATCTACATTCTCAGCTAATCAATTAACCTCAACCTACTGCATCCAAAAATTACAATAAATATTACTGAAGACAGCTATGGGAGATGCCAGATCATAATTCAAAATTGACTACAGTGAGGCAGAAACAAATTAATTACTGACTACAAGTGCAAATTATAAACTATGGTAATATCCAAACCTATCCTATTCAATGAACATAGACCTTGATAGTTCACCATGATATTAGTTATTATAGTATTAATCAATTAATATTAAGTATATTTATAGAATGATGAAATCGTCCATGTTCTGACAGGGAATTGTCTGATGGCGAATTGACTTCATGGCGAAATATCTCGGAACCAGTCCACGTCCCTCCTCACAGCTTTGCTGCACATGAGGATATTTTCGCAGCTCTACACATTTTCATATTGTTTAGAAATGCCTCCCATGCACCCTCCATCATCTCCAGTATCGGGGAAGCCCTCTGCAAAGAAGCAGCAGCACCATACTCTAATTCTGGAGAGGAAATTGGAAATTACGCCATGAGGAGGGGTGGAGAGTCTCGGAGACTGGTCGTGCTTTAGGCCTTGCAGCTTCCATCGTTGGGACTGTGACCAAGAAAAAGGAGATGTAAAGGAAAATGGCTACCTCATTCCCTACATCTACAGATATTACTTACTTCTACAGCAGTAATCCCTCTATTATCCGGACATCCACTATCCGGAAGAGTCACTATTCGGACATCGTAGGCTGTCCGACCCCCAAAATGCCCAAAAATTCGAAAAAATCTGAAAAAAATCCGATTTTTTTGGACCGCGTCAGTTTGAATTTCCCGTGCGCGCCGACCAGCTGTGTTTTCGCGCCTCCCGCCTCTGTCACGGTCTCATTTCCCGCTCCGCTCCTGGCTCATCAACACGCTCTCAAACTGGCTTCTGACGTGCTTGGTTTTGTGGTGATACCCTACCAGAGAAGAGGAAGAAAGTGGTTCTGACTGTGGAGAAGAAGAGGGAGGTATTGGAGAAGGTGGACGCCGGGTGCCCAACATCACAGATCCTCCGTGAATTCAACCTCCCTCACTCCACTTTGTTTGATATCAAGAAGTCCCGAGACAAACTACAGCAGTACACGGCTGATTTCGCTTCGAAAACCAGACAGAACGTGGAAAGGAAGATGATGTTTACTCCTAAGTATGCTGAGATTGACTAAATTCTCCAGGACTCGTCACTAGACCACATGGGAATTTACTGTTATGTACAGTGCAGTGAAGTGATGTGATGCAAGGTATGCGAAAGAAAACGTTATGGAAAGTGCTTGTGAGAAGTGCTGGTGAGAAGTGCTGGTGAGTGTAAAGTGCATCGGAAGTGCTAAGGTGTGTCAGGTGCAAGGTCTTACTGTCAGAGTCTGAGATGACTGAGCGGGTTATACATCAGGACGGCGGCATCATTCTTGTAAGTACCCAAACTTCATCAAAATTCCTTGTTTTGTTCTTTCCATATCATTAATCTCATGCATAAACTGTGTGAAAGATGATTTCCATACTGATTTTCATGTCTAACCTGTTTTCAGCATGCCGTAAATTGGTAAAAAAATTCCCATAAATGTTAATCATAATTTCCTGCATTCAATTCAATTTTTTCATGGATGGTTTTGAAGTGCACCAGCTATGAAAAAGGTGAATCCCACTGATTTGTGTGAAAGATGATTACCATAAAGATTTTCATGTCTAACCTGTTTTCAGCATGCTGTAAATGGGTTAAAAAATTACCATAAATGTTAATCATAATTTCCTGCTTTCAATTTAATTTTTTCATGCATGGTTTTGAAGTGCACCAGCTATGAAAAAGGTGAATGCCATTGATTTGTGTGAAAGATGATTACCATAAAGATTTTCATGTCTAACCTGTTTTCAGCATGCTGTACATGGGTTAAAAAATTACCATAAATGTTAATCATAATTTCCTGCTTTCAATTTAATTTTTTCATGCATGGTTTTGAAGTGCACCAGCTATGAAAAAGGTGAATGCCAGTGAATTTCATGTCCAGTCATAACCTAACCTAACCTAACCTAACCTAACCTAACCTAACCTAACCATTTTGTTAATCATAATCTCCTGCTTTTAATTTAATTTGTTCATGCATGGTTACCACTAGTACTGAAGTGCACCAGCTGTGAAAAAGGTGAATGCCATTGATTTTCATGTCCTGTACCTAAACAAAGCTGCCAACTCAGTGAACAGCTGAGCCTAACTTACCTCAAATTCATTCTTTTTGGGTAAAATTTAAATGAATTCATGCTTTGTGTTCATTATTTTAGTGCACTACCTGTGAAAAAGGTGAATGCCAGTGAATTTCATGTCCGGTCATAACCTAACCTAACCTAATCTAACCTAACCATTTTTCTGGTAACAATTTACATCATTTACTGTATTTGATGCTTTGTATCCAATAAATTAGTGCATAAAATGTGAGAAAAGATGATTTCCATGTCCGATACTTACTTATACTATGGTGGCAAGTTCTGAGCACCTATGCCTTACTCACCTCTAAATCATCATTTTTTGGTTATAATTCAATTAATTCATGCTTTGTGTGCATTATTTATGTGAAAAGGGACCTAAATAAGTGCTATACATGTCCAGTAGGGAGGTAGGAAGGTAGTTTTCTGATTTAGGTTAGGTTAGGTTAGGGTCATGAATGACCGGTGCTGGAGCTTCATGGCCACTATCCGGCCAAGACCAGTCCGGACATGCCTTTGGCTCTATTACATCGGATAGTGGAGGGATTACATTTACTTCAAAATAGGAGGGGTAAAGTTTAGGTGGGGGGTCCGAGGGGGTCCTGGAAGGCATGCCTCCCTTTTTATTATATTTCAATGGGGAAAAGAGCTCCGTATATCGAGGACTCACTGTATTCTGTTATTTGTGTAACACTTTTGCTTAGACTTGCTCTATTGTATAAGAACACCATTTATTTACACCTAGTAAGATTTAAGAAATGGAGAGATGGTATGGGGCACAAGAGCTTAAGGGTAAATACAGATAAAAAAAGGTGATGATATCTAGATTTGGTGGCAGTACAATCAGAGGAGAGGGAGAGTGGCCATGTGCAGTTTGCCACAAAGGTGTGGGAAGTAATTCCATCTTATGCAGTGTTTGTGATAAATGGATGCACAAGAAATGTAGTGGTATTAGAGGCAGACTGCGAGATAATGCTGATTTTATGTGTGCGGCACGTCAGGAAGAGCAGGTGCAGATTGTTAGGCATGAAAGGATTGAACTTGCTGGTGAGTCTCTTGAGTGTGTGGAAGAGTTTTGTTATTTGAGAGACATGTTATGTGCCAGAGGTGGGGCTGGAGCTAGCTCAGTTGCTAGGGTGAGAAGTGGTTGGAAAAAGTTCAGGGAGCTGTTGCCTCTCCTGACATTGAGAGGACTCTCCTTACATGCTAAGGGGTCTTTGTATGCAGCATGTGTTAGGAGTGTGATGCTGTATGGTAGTGAGACCTGGGCAGTAAAGGAAGAGGATATTCGCAGGCTCAAATGTACAGAAATGACAATGATTAGGTGAATGTGCAGTGAGTCCCTGCGTGCAAGGCCTGGGGGGGCTGGGTTTACGATGGAAGAGTTGAGAGGTATGATGAGACTGGAGTGTATTGGTGTTGTGATGAGGAGAGGTAGGATGAGGTGGTTTGGACATGTGGAGAGGATGGGGGATGATAATTGGGTGCAGAGGGTGAGAAGTGTTAATACTGGGGGAGGGGTTGGGAGGGGTAGACCGAGAAAGACATGGGACGAGGTCATTAAGTGTGACCTAAGGGTTAAGGGATCGAACAGGGAGGCTACCAAAGATCGAGCAGCATGGAAAGCCGCAATTGAGTGACCAAGGCCGACGCATGCAAGCATATTGGAGCCTTCAAAAACAAAACAAAACGAAAACGAAACAAGTACAGAGCTTGACTCATATAAAGATACTATTTAGGTATGGCCAGTTGTGGCCAAGGATGTTCCAGCAGCGAGCGAGGTGATATGACATGTTGTCTCTCTGATGCCTCAACTGTGTCTGTGTGTGTGTGTGTGTGTGTGTGTGTGTGTGTGTGTGTGTGTAACTCACCGGTCGGTCAGGATCACTTGATGGTAGTGATAGTTAGCTTTTACCCTCCCGGAAGGGAGCTGAGAGCTCATATAGTCCGATCTATGGGCAAGGCTGTGACCTTCACACACGCACACACCCATCCCCTTGCTCAAGGGGGACAGTAACCACCCACTTCGTCAGTGAAACTTTTCGCAACCTGAGCGATGCGCGAACTCCCGTCTACCAGATGGCAAGCGAGAACGCTACCACTGCGCCAGCGAGCGGTGTGTGTGTGTGTGTGTGTGTGTGTGTGTGTGTGTGTGTGTGTGAACAATGCAACAGTTCTGACCCACTTTTAATTCTAAATTGCCCTCTTACGGTTTCTATCCTTCTATCTGTGCCTTCATCTCTAGCTTCCTTTCTGGTCATTCTATAGCTGCTGTTGTAGACAGCCATCACTCTTCTCCTAGATCTATCAACAGCAGTGTTCCTCAGGGTTCTGTCCTATCACCAACTCTCTTCCTTTTATTCATCAATGACCTTCTAAGCTGTACCTCTAACCCTATCCACTCGTACGCTGATGATTCCACCCTTCACCTTTCCGTTCGGTTCCCGCAAGGTCTGTCTCAGTAGTTACTTCAACAAACAAGGGATGAGGCTATGGCACACCTAATGTCTGACTTGGTTCGTATCTCTGACTGGGGTAAAAATAATCTTGTTGTTTTTAATGCATCAAAGACTCAATTCTTACACCTATCAGCCCGACAAAATCTTCCACAGGAGTACCCACTGATGTTTAATAATGTCCAGCTCGTTCCTGCATCATCCTTAAACATGCTTGGGGTTTCATTCACTCAGGATTTATCTTGGAAAGAACATTTTACATCTCTTGTGAAATATGCTTCCAAGAGATTAGGTGTGCTAAGCCGACTCCAAACCTTCTTTACCCCTGAACAGTTGCTGACTTTATACAGGGGTTTTATTCACTCCTGTTTAGAGTACAACTCTCATGTGTGGGGAAGCTCCCCACATACAGCCTTCTCAATAGAGTGGAGTCAAAGGCTTTTCGTCTCATTAACTCTTCTCCTCTTACTAGCTCCCTTTAACCTCTGTCTCTTTGCTGCACTGTTGCATCTTCATTAACTCTCCTCCTCTTACTAGCTCCCTTTAACCTCTGTCTCTTTGCCGCACTGTTGCATCTTTATCTTTTTTCTATCACTACTTCAGTGGCCACTGTTCCTCTGAACTGTCTGCTTGCATCCCTCCACATCTACAACAGGCACATAGCACCCGTTTAGTAACAACCTCTCACCACTTTTCTGTCCAACTTTCTAATGCAAGAGTTAACCGTTATTCCCAGTCCTTCCTTTATGCAACTGGTCAACTCTGGAACTGTCTTCCTCTGTCTGTACTTCCTATGATCTCCAGTCCTTCAAATGCAGTGTGTCCAGGCATCTCGAAATGAGCGAATCTTGAATTTGGCTCTCTTTTGTATTGTTTTTGTTTGTTCTTGGAGGGAACGGTTTGTAGGCCCACAGCCTTTGGTTCCTTCTTCCTTCCATTAAAAAAAAAAAAAAAAAAAAAAAAAAAGCTACAAGGGCATCTGGTAGCACTCATGACTGGAATGTCACACAGCCATATTGCAGAACTTCTGCCTATCAGAATTCTTTTATTACCCGGACTGCATCTCTCTGGAACACGCTTCCCTGTGTCATGGCTCCTACATTATAATAATACAATACATAAATAGCATTAAGTATCATATATATAGCATATGTATCATAGGGAGGCAGCAGAGAGAGAGACAGAGTGAGAGACAAGGAAGTGAAGAGATTGCAAGGTGTTACTTGACCAGCTCAGGAAGAAACAGACTTCACACTTTTTGTACCGTGGGAAGTTGACACATACATACATACACACACACATACAGTGCTCTAGAAGGTTCCATAGCATGCACAGAACACATGAAAAGGCTTTCCTTACACCAGAGGGGAAGGGACGAGATGCAGATTGACGAGAGAGAGCAGAGGAGGAGGAATAGAGACTCGACAGAGTAAGCTAGCATAAAACCGCTCTCACACTATACGTTCTTGTGTTATACACTCTAAGTTAATCTTGCGCTCCCCTTTGAAAACAAATAAACATCAATCAACCTCCAGTCATCTTTAAATCCTCCCATCGTTGACCACAACATATTCTCCTCCACAACAAAGTAGAGACATACAACCGCCTCAGCTGCGGCTACAACACCTAAGTTCATTTCCCCCAAAACATCAACCTCCAACTGTTCATGTCCAACTGTTACAGATATTTTATGAATGGAGAAGTAGGGTGTGCCTGCAGAGATGGATGGGAATGGCAGTGCCTTAGTGGACATTTGTCCCGGGAGGGGGTTGGTGATGGCTAATACCCTCTTCAGGCACAAAATGATCCATATGTATACTTGGCGAGTGATGAGAAGAATGGGTGGTGAACTGAATGAATGGAAGGCAATGATTGATTATGTCTGTGAGGATGAGAAAATGAGAAGGTGTGTAATGGATGCAAGAATATACAGAGGTTGGGGGAGTGGACTTTCGGACCACCACTTGATGGTGGTCAGAATCAAAGTCCAATGGAAATGGAAAAACACAAGAAGGAAAGGACAGGAGGAAGAACTTCATACAAGAAGGGTGGAAAAGAGGATGGAAAAAAGGCAGAATATAAGAGGGAAGTGGAGGGGCGATTGGGTAAATACAGATTAGAGCAGATGGGGGATGTGGAAGGTGTGTGCAAGATATTCACAGATGAAGTTTGTGCAGCATGAGAAGTAGTGTGTGGGGTGAATAGAAGACGAAAGGGAGTGCAGGGAACAGCATGGTGAACTGAAGAGGTGAGAGAGGCTGTCACACAAAAAAAGAAAGCATATAGTGAGTGGATGAGAAACAGGGGTGTGGAAGAAATTGAGAGATGGAAGACAGAGTTATTTGTAGAGAGGAAGAGAGAGGTGAAAAGATTAGTAAGAGAGAGTAAGAAGAGAGTGGATGAGGAATTTGGAACTTGAGTGTAAAGTGGAGGGAATGTAAGAAAATGTTCTGGAAAGAGGTAAAGACAGTTAGACAGGGTGCCAAAGAAGTTAGTTGGGGAGTGAAAAATAAAAATAGTAGATTACTAGTCAAGCAAGGAGAAAAAGTGAGCAGATGGAGAGTACACTTTAAGGAATTGCTGAACACAGAGAATGAAAGTAATGCAAGTATAAGTGGCTGGGGAATGGCTGGGAGAAGGAGGGATGTGAGATGAGAGGAAGAAATTAATAGGATGGAAGCTGTGGAAGCGATGAAGAAAGTTAAAATGAGGAAAGCCCCAGGAATTGATGGAGTGTGTGATGAAATGCTGAAGCATGGGGGAGAGATAGTAGCAGAATCAATGTGGAAGATGTGCAGATTGGCCTGGGAGGAAGGAAGAGTCCCAGAGGATTGGAAGCCAGGTATAATTATTCCCTGTACAAAGGAAAAGGGGAAAAAGAAGTGAGTGGTAATCATAGGGGCATTTGTCTTCCTAGTGTAATCAGAAAAGTATATGGATACTTACTGAGAGAGTTAGGGAAATAACAGAGGAATTAGTTGGAGAAGAACAGGGAGATCTAAGGAAGGGAAGAGGTTGTGTGGATCTAATATTCGTCCTTATATCCTTATATCTTTAGCGGAAATGTTTCTAGAGAAGGGAAAGAAATTGTATTCGGCCTTCACAGATTTGGAGAAAGAATATGACAGGGAGGATAGACAAGGATTGCGGAAAGTGTTAAGAATGTACGGAGTAGATGGGAAGTTGATGAAGACTAAGAAGAGTATGGATGAGAATGCTAAGGCTGCAGTGTGTGTGGATAGTGAATTGAGTGAATTTTTCTATATGACGGTTAGACTGAAACAAGGATGTGTCATGTCTCCATGGTTGTTCAATCTGTAAATGGATGGGGTTATAAAAGAGATACAAGATAGGGCAGCGGATGTTGAAGCAGCCCTAATGAGAGAGGGCAGTGTTTGGAAACACCCTGTACTGTTGTCTGCAGATGATACTGCACTGTTAAGTGAAGATGAAGGGGAGCTGCAAGGCTTGATGGATGACTTTAGGAGTGTGTGTGAGAAACGGAATCTAAAGGTGAATGTAGGGAAGAGTTAAGTTATAGTCTTCGAGAGAAGTGAAGTTAGTGAATGTACACTGAAGTTGGATGAGAAGGAAATGGAAAATGTGAGTGCATTTAAGTACTTGGGTAGTGTGATGAGTAAGGATGGAAATTTAGAGGGTGAAGTGCTTGAAAGGGTACAACAAGGAAGAAAGGTTACTGGTTCTTTGAAAGCAGTGATAAGAAACAGAGAAGTGAGCATGGAAGTGAAAGAGCTACTACATGACAGTACTGTATTGTGATACCAACTCTAACATACGGAAGTGAAGCCTGGACCTTGTTGGAGAGACAGAAGTCAACAGTGAGTGCAGTGGAAATGAGCTATTTGAGAGGAGCATCTAGTGACAGGTGGTGGCAGCCATCATCCACTCTCTTGACATAGTGCTGCCTAACTCTAACATACGGAAGTGAAGCCTGGACCTTGTTGGAGAGACAGAAGTCAACAGTGAGTGCAGTGGAAATGAGCTATTTGAGAGGAGCATCTAGTGATAGGTGGTGGCAACCATCATCTACTCTCTTGACATAGTGCTGCCTACTTCTTCCTTAACCTTCATCATTCTTATTCTGTGCCTGCCCTCCTCTCTTCCTATTTCTCCCATCTTTCCTGTCACTTCTTATTGCTTTTCTTTCCTTAACAGGTGGCTTTACATTGAGTGACAAGCCAAATGGTTTCCAGTAAGCCAAGAAACCATTTACAATTCTGGGTGGTAACCATATAACCAAACCATAGGTGCTCCCTACCTGTCAACAAGTGGGTTGGTGGAGGGTTAATGCCCCTCCCTGTAAAACAAATAACTCAAAGTCAAATGGCCACCCCTTACAGGATTATGGCGTCTGGCAATAGATAGATAAATGTGGAGTCACATGGAGAGACAGACTGACAAATGAGGAAGTGAAGGAGCGTTGTGGTGTGGATGTGGATGTGATAGAAAGCATTAGGAGAAACACACTGAGGTGGTTTGGCCACGTGGAGAGGATGGAGAGTAAGAGATTGACGAGGAGAGTGTACGTGAGTGAGGTGGAGGGGGGAAGAGGAAGGGAGAGGCCAAGGATGAGATGGAGGGATGGAGTGGAGAGGTATATGAGAGAGGGGGGGGTGTGAGCTGAGAGAAGGGCAATGAAACGGCAGGGGACAGGGCGACATGGAGGCGATTTGTTTGTGGCCACCCCTTAGGGGATTAAGGTGTCTGGCAATAGATAGATAGATAGGATGCCAGTAATCTGGTGTATAGATTATTATTTTTTTTTTATTCATTAGTTTTTCCTTCCTCTGTTCTGTTATTTAATAAATGTAATTAAAAAATAACAATGAGTAAATAGAATGTTTATTTTTTTCCTGTTTTTACTGATGCAAACAATGCTGAAAATTTTCAGCAAATAATTTCATTTCTCCAATGCCATTTTTTTTTTTTCACAATGGATTAAAACTTCATGTGACCTTGTCAGGTCAGCATTCATCTACAATCAAAGCCTAACAGATGCCAAATCCATGTAATTACTTGGGAGCTATGGGCCTCTGAATTGGAATTAATGGCGTCATGACGAAACTACCCTGTGGTGAAATTACCCAGTTTTACCCTACAGTATTTACACCTATCTTCAACACAAATAAAACACTGACACTCAAAGTACCTACAGTACTATGGAGACTGAATCAATACAAGAGAGTGCGATGTTGAATATTAAGTAAGTAAAACTACACAAGACTCGGTATCTTGACCCAATCTGAATTATACGACCCCTGACTACATGGCTAGTCTGCTATCAGCAACTAAATTAAAAATGAAATCAACACCTAGTTTCTGTGAGACTAGTGCTGTAAATCAGCAAGTAAAAGCCAATCAATATCGGTATCGGTATCAGAAGAGAAAAATTAGCCGATAACCAGAATTGTATTGGAACTGGCTGGGTAACAACGAAAAATATATAAATGTTGGTTTTACTCAATGATCCTGGACTCTAACACTTATTTCTCCACCATTCTAGGTGTGAACTAATGCTGTAATGATGATTATTTTTCAAAGATATAGTCGTATACCACATTCTGTTCAATATCATAAATGAAAATCTATTGCCAGACGCCTCAATCCCGAACGGGGCTGCCACAAACAAATCGCCTGAACTAAAACATACAGAATATTTTGACCATAATATCACTGTGGTTAGAATGAAGCTTGTCACAAACAGCTAGAAAACAGTCTACTGTCACAAGCTCTGGCACTCTGGTAAGAACTTGCAAGTCAGGGGATACACATACATACACTGGCAGTGTTCCATCAATGGTATGACTTAGGCTTAATGTTTAAAATCAATGATACAAGAACTGAGTTTCCCCCCCCCCTCCAGTGAATTGTATATAAATAATATACACAATCTTCACTGCCTTTCTTGGGCTTTAAGGAGTTAAAATGCTAAATGTGAATGCAGCTTGCAAAACTAATTTTGTTTAGCTTATGTGAAAAAATATTGGTGCTTAAAATAGCCTAGTGGTTTAGTGAGTAATTACGACACTCCAATCGGATTGAGCCTGGGCAGGTTTAGATCCAAGGGGTGGTTGGCATTTATTGCTCACGTAATGCCACTCAGGGATGAGTGAGGCTGATCATCTTCATCTTAAATGTCAGGACCAACTTGCCTATTCCCGGGCTCCTTTACCCCTCTTGGGGCAACACAGGATTGGATGATTGATGATGACGATGATGATGATGATGACGATGATGATGACGAAGATGATGACGATGAAAAAATTATACTAATATATTAGGCTGCATCGTAATATCACAATTTCTTTAGCTTTCCTACTTGGATGTTTATTTTAAAGAAGCTATAAAATGATAACTGTACAATACTGTTATGTAATAAAATGTTATTAGGACACAGTAATACTCACAAGTAAGTAACATCTTTGCCACTGGGCAAATAACAGGAAACACAACACATACTGTAACTTTTGTGCCTCCCTAAAAGTAAACAACACTCAATCATTACATAAACAGTAAACATCTACTTATCTATCTATAGCCCGACGCCCTACTCCCACAAAAGGTGGCTGCAGACAAAACGCCTCCAAGTCGCTCTGTCACCCACCACTTGACTGCCCTCCCCCCAACTCACTCCCCCCTCCCTAATATACCTCTCAACTCCATCCCTCCACCTCATCCTCAGTCTCTGCCTCCCCCTCCCTTTCACTCCCTCCACTTCATCTACATACACCCTCTTAGTCAGTCTTTCATTCTTCATTCTCTCCACATGTCCAAACCACCTCAGTGTAAACATAAAACATTTTAACTCTAAATCTACACCAACTCTTGGTAATTAACCCTTTTGCACACGGGACCGCAATTTGCGTTACATGTGGTGTGGTGTGCCAAAGCACAGGACCTCAAATCGCATGAAAACGCGAAAAAAATTAACCAAAAAATAAGTTTTCGGTCGACATGCGTCAAATTTTGTAGCGTTCTAGCAGCCACGTGTCTCTCCCGAGGTAAGACCTTGGCAACACTGCAATGACTCATATATGCCTGTATGCGGTGATAGAATCTCAGTGCTCCACTAGCAGCCAGACAGCAAGGTCGTGCTGTGTTGTGTTGTCCCTTTAAATCCACCACTATCCCCCTCCCACCCGAGGCTGAAGCCATCATTGAAATATTGTGACTGTACAGTGTTTCTGACTATACTGTGAAGTGATTGTGTCTATTGAACAAAGATACATTGTTTGTAAAGCATTGGGGCCCGTTATCAGCCGTTAGGCCTAGAGGCAGAGTCTGGTTTGTTATAGCGGGGTTTCCACTCACACCCTGCCTGTAAAATGATGTATTTTACCCTTATAGTGAAGCCATTACTTATATCTGTGAAACATATGGTGCCTGGATTAGTGAAATAACTGACCTACCATAGCAGGCATTATGTTATGCCACAGAGATACACAGACATATGCTAATATTAGATGCTAAGGGAACAGGCGGTCTCTTACGCCATACAGTAGGGAAGGGAATAACAGAAGAGGCTGGGATGGAATCATGTGATAGTGTTTTACATTGTATATGGTTCAGTGTGAAATATATGTATAAAATAGTGCAGCGAGTGTTCACCGAGAAATATTGCGTGCATTGACTGACAACGGAAAGTTACGTAATGATCAGAGACAAGAAAATACGCCACACAGCGACACATATATGACATTAAATGCGTATGTCGTGCAGCGAATGTTCGTGGAGAAATCTATTGTGTGCATCGCATGTGTTAGGCAAACGTGGTGCAAGGAACAGAGAATACACCACACACACACACACACACACACACACACACACACACACACACACACACACACACACACACACCACACACACACACACACACACACACACACTCACACTCACTCACGCACCCATGAACACACACAAAACTCACACACTACCTAACTCATCTTCAATTCCTTCAAGTTCCTGCCAGCAGCTCAACACCTCTGGAGCAAGTGAGTTATCCATATTTTGTTGATTTGTACACTGACCTGTTTCTACATTTCTATATTTTTTTCACAAATAATATTGTTTTTTATATACAGTATACAAATCTGAGATGGAAGAAAGTTCAGCTTTAGTATCAGTACCTAGCAAAAAGACTAGTGGAAATGTCGAGTTACTGAGAGCACTATCAAAGAGCTTATGATATTTCACGTGTATAATTTCAGTAAAAAATAATAATAAAACGTAACGAGCGAAAATATGTAAGTATTCGTGAGGCAGGGAAATTGAGCATTTTTATCTCGCTTGCGGGCGAGGAAGAGTGTTCTATCTTTGTTGTCCATTTACTCCAAAATTATTGAAGGTATTGATTTCCTGTAAGAACCATGATAAAGATCAGTGAATTCTACGTATGTAAAGGACATAACTATGTAATTCCTCTAATGAAACGTTGTGGTTACGTAGGCGGTTATTGTGCGTGCATGACGAAAGTGCACCGCCGCAGCGAGTACCCTGTAGTTTTTTGTGATTTACTCGGAAACTATGAGGCATATCAAAACACAATGGTATCGGGAGAAAGCTTATGAAATTCTACATAAGATTATGTAATAAAAACATAAGGTGTGTGAGAAAACTTCTGCAGTATACCTCCCTGAACAAAAATCATTTTTTTTTTTACAAAAATGGCTTTTAGTTTTTGGCTATTTTCTCGTAAACTACAATTCGCATCACAACCGGACATACCTCATTAAAAAGCCAATGAAATTCTCTATCAAAACTTATAATAACATTTTTCTGTATGATGGAAAACACTCGAATGACGATGTTGAGAAGTGAGATCAACGTTCCAAAATGTTTATTCACAGCGGCCTAGTGTACTTTTATTCGTGTTTTTCTGGTTTTTCTTTTGACTTATCAGCTAGAACAAACACTGGCAAATAAAATGATGTGAGTTTCAGGGCAACATTTTGAGGTTTAGGTGGCGAAAATGAGGCGAGAATACGTGTAATTTGCGTATTGCGGGATGCCAGTGGAGCGAACGGGGGAGTAAAATCGTGAGCCGTGAAACTTAATACAACTTACCATGCGCGAAAGGGTTAAGGATATATGAAACACATAATGTTTGTAAGCATCTGGTCATTAACAAAATAATAAAACACAGCATTTAGTGTGATACCCTGTTTTTGGGGTAGCTCTACACTAAGTAGCAAGCCAAATGATTTCCTGTAAACACAGGAAAGCATGTACAACACTGGGTGGTAACCTTATAACCAACCAACACATGTTCCCTACGTGACAATAAGTGGGTTAGCGAGGGTTAGTGCACCTCCCCGGAAAACAACTAAAAATACGAACAAGAGGCCTCGGACCAGGACTGACCAAAAGGTGACAACTAAGGACCAAACAAAGGACTTGGTATGAACAGCTACATGGCATGTAAGGGGTGCAAATGATGAGGTGAAAGAAAGATTGTCCAGGTGCTTTAGGGTGCAAAAGTGGATGTATGTGGATTAACTGAAACTAAATTGAGAGGTGAGAGTGTAAGAGAATGGGAGTATGGTTGGGGTATATGCGCCGGAGTAGGTGAGAATGAGAGGGCAAAAGAAGGAGTGTGTATTGTTGTGAGTAACAGATGGATGAAAAATATAAGAGAGTATGGATCAGTTGGCTCAGGGATTGTGTGGGAAAGATTGAAAGTTGGACTACAAATGTGGGCGATTGTGTGAGTGTACACGCCAACACAAGATCGTGCAAGCAGAGTGAGAGAAGAGTTCTGGACAAATGTGGAAGTGTGCATGGAAAAGTCTGAAAAGAAAGACAGAGTGTTTCTGATTGGATATATGAATAGAAAAGTAGGGAATGTGAAGAAGGATGGAGTAGTTGGTGAGTGGGGGTGTGCTTGCAGAGATGGATGAGAATGGCAGTGCTACAGTGGACATTTGTGCCAGGAGGGGGTTGGTGATGGCTAATACCCTCTTCAGGCACAAAATGATCTATACATATACGTGGCAAGTGAAGAGAAGGGTGGGTGGTGAACTGAATGAACAGAAGGCAATGATTGATTATGAGTGTGTGGATGAAATGATGAAAAGGTGTGTAATGGATGCAAGAGTATGTGGAGGTTGGAGAAGTGGACTTTCGGACCACCACTTGGTGGTGGTCAGAATCAAAGTCCAAACCAAATGGAGGAACAGAAGAAGGGAAAGACAGGAGGAAGTAGTTCTTACAAAGAGGGTGGAAAAGTTACAAGAGGATGGAAAAAAAAAAGGCAGACTATAAGAGGGAAGTGGATGAGTGATTGGCTAAATATAGAGTGGAGCAGATGGGGGATGTGGAAGGTGTGTGCAAGAAATTCACAGATGAAATCTATGCAGCATGTGAGGTGGTGTGTGGGATTAAGAGAAGATGAAAGAGGGTGCAGGGAATAGCATGGTGGAATGAAGAGGTGAGAACGGCAGTGGCACAAAAGAAGAATGCATATAGTGAGTGGATGAGAAACAGAGGCATGGAAGAAGTTGAGAGACGGAAGAGAGAGTTATACAGCAAGAGGAAGAGAGAGTTGGTTTTCGTTTTTGAAGGCTCCAACATGCTTGCATGAGTCGGCCCTTGTCACCTAATGGCGGCTCTCCATGCTGCTCGATCTTTGGCAGCCTCCCTGTTCAGTCCCTTAACCCTTAAGTCACAATTAATGACCTCGTCCCATGTCTTTCTCGGTCTACCCCTCCCCCAATATTAACACTTCTCACCCTCTGTACCCAATTATCATCCCCCATCCTCTCCACATGTCCAAACCACCTCAGCCTACCTCTCCTCATCACAACACCAGTACACTCCAGTCCCATCCTACCTCTCAACTCTTCCATCGTAAACCCAGCCCCCCCAGGCCTTGCACGCAGGGACGCACTGCACATCCA
>JAGKTI010013334.1:0-23202 GCA_018397915.1 Birgus latro
TGTGTGTGTGTGTGTGTGTGTGTGTGTGTGTGTGTGTGTCTCCAAAGCAGTGCACCCAACACATGGAGCCTGTGGCTGTTGTTAACATTTTTGTTTTACTGTCAATATTATTATGCATTATTTTCTTGCTGTAGTATGTTGATAATTATATCATATTCTTTTAACATATCCTAGTGTTCTGTGTTTGTATTAGCAGTGGGACCAAGATTGTTAAGCATGAAATCAGCTTGAGATGTAACTGCCAGTTAAGAATGACAGGTGGGGTGGGGGATGGTAGGGGTATGGGGGAGGGTTGAGAGGCAGGTGGAGCGTGTTTCGTCCCTCCCCCTCCTCTTCCCTGGGTACAGGGGTAGGAAGAGGGTTCCCCAGCGCAGAAATTAGTGACTGTGAGCGGACATCCTTCTTCATTTCTAACTACATATAGTATTTCTTTTTACAGGTACAAAAATAAATGATACTGTAGTTGGACATAAATAATTACAGTAAAACCTCGATATAACAGACTTCAGTAGACCGGAATTTGCTTTTATCAGACTCGAGGAGCTACCGGACTGAACTCCTGTATATCGGAAAAAGTCCAATATAGCCAGAAAGCAGTCCGGACTACCTGACAACTTCAGCTATGTTCACCACAATAAGACAAGTAAAAGACATGTTTTTCAGTGCATAGTACAGTATTATTATGCCATTTGATGAATGTAGTGAAGGTATAACACAGTACAATACTGCAATGGTGGTGAAAACTACCGATGCAATCCGCACTAATGTCTGATATATCGGAAAAAGTCCGGATTAACAGGGGTAAGTCCGGATGTCGCTTTTATCGGATAATCGCATATTTCGGACTGGCCTGAGCCCCAATTAGTCCATTATAGTGAGATCTTAATGTACTGTAATACAGTACTGTACTGTACTGTACTGCACAGTACATAACAAGCAAGTTGTAATATAAAGGGTCTATAGAAAACGTGGTATTGTGAGGTAAACTAGTCCGCGATAGTGTCGCTACACCTCATCTACAATACAATCGTATTTCTTTTGCTATTTTTCGAGTTTTTGGCTATTTTCCCCTTCATTTTCAAGCAGCGGACTTTTTCAAGCAACGGACACTTATCCCCCCCTATTAGTCCACTGATTCAAGGGTCGACTGTATTTAGTCAGAGAATGACAGGAAACCCAAAGCCAGAGAGCAGAAAATTCAGAAGAATCAAGTTCAGGAACACGAGAGCAAGATAAGTCACTGCGTACACATACACAACAGCCACTTTCGGCTTTGAAATGAGTACACAGAAAGTAGGAGGACTGTCATGAATTTCCTAGATCGTGATATTAGTATCCTAACTCGTGACATTGTTCAGCAATAGTGGGAACGACTGAACAGTTTTGAAATCCATAGAATTTCGCTCAGTCTGTTAACCACTCACTTTTGCACTTATATTTGTAACGATTTTTCAAAACTTTCGTCACTGTCTCGTGAGTGCCCGTCTTTATGTACAGACGATGCGTTCCACTGAGCAACATTTTGTTAATTATCGCTCCCTCATGCTCGCCCCTAACCACTGACTTAAGCCCCGCCCATTTCTCATGCCGTGCCGGGCAGAGCAAGGCCAGTCGGTTTTTTACTGTCACGGGAGAAGGTAGTGCTGTGCGCAGAGCTCAAGCGGGTCCCTCATCGTAGCAACTACAAAGTTGCCAGCAGTTTCGGCAGTTCCCATACCTCCCCACCGAGTTCTTTGGTACTAATTCTTAAATCCGCTGTGCCAGCTAGGAGTTGGCATAGCCAAGATCCTGTTTATTATCATTATTATTAATTACTGATTGTCAAGGGGTGAGCTAACTTTCTCGAAACCAACAGTACAGTAATACAGCCTTCTTGAGCGATTAGCCTCTGCTGTGTACTGTTGAGAAAGTTTATAAAATTCTCGTCTTTAGAGAATTGGTGAAGTAAGCCAGCATAAAAGTGAAATCACTACTTGATTTCACGAGTCAATTCTTTTGTGTTAATCGTCTAGACAATTAATTGCATTGTCCACAGACTTATTCTCATTTCCCTCGTGACAAGGATACAGAAAATGGTTTGCTACATCAGACAGCTGAGTCTCAGTTAGGAAGAGAAGGTGAAGTTCAGAGGAGGAGAGGTGGTGTTCAACAGAGCGAAAGTTAGGGGAAAGGTCATAAATGTTGCAGAAATGAAGAAGAAATGGGTCAGACAGTGGTTCCAGGCAGCTTGTTGAGTTGTCATTGGGAGAGGGGTGGATGGTGGGAGCATTTATGGTCCCCCCCACCCCCACCGGGACTCCGAGGCTTGGTTATTAGGCGCCATTTTTCTTTTCTAATTTTGAAAAGGAAATGTAGTCCGTAATGTGCATGTAGTTTGGTGTTGACAGTTAAGAGAAACTTGTATTGGAGAGCATGCTGGCCTACTCTCTGTTACTGAGACACTGAAAAAGCTCAGCAAAGGGGGATGTTCAGGAACTAGTCACTAGGGCTGATGAAATGGGAGCTCCAGCTCTCCCTGTCATCAGCTTTCCATCCACCTTGGGAGTACTGCCCTGCCAGACTGGTGCTACAGTCTACTCCTCATATCTATCTATCTATCTATAGCCAGACATCTTAATTCCATGACGGGTGGCCAAAAACAAATCATCTCCATATCACCCTGTCCCCGGCCATTATGCTGCCCACCCCCCAACTCACAATTCCCTCTCTCATAAACCTCTCCATTCCATCCCTCCATCTCATCCTCAGTCTCTCTCTCCCTCTCTCCCCCTCCACCTCACATACACTCTCCTCGTTAGTCTCTCTCAAATCTCTCCACATGGCCAAACCACCTCATGTATTTCTCCTGACACTTTCTATCACATCCATATCCACACAATAAAACTCCTCATTTATTAGTCCATCTCTCCAAGTAAGTCCATGTGCTCCTTTCAAATAACTCATGTCCACTACTTTTATTCTTGACTTGTGTCCTTTCAACAAGGTCCAAGCTTCACTTCCATACATTAAAGTTGGTATCACAGTACTATCATCCAGCAACTTTTTTACTTCTATGCTCACTTCCAGTTTCTTACCACTGCTTTCAAAGAACCAGCAACCTTTCTTCCCAACTGTACCCTATCAAGAACTTCATCCTCTAAACTTCCATCCTTACTCATCACATTACCCAAGTACAGTACTGTACGTAAATGCACTCGCACTTTCAATTCCATCAGCATCCAGCCTCACTGTCCATTCAGTGACTTCACTTCTCTCTATGACCACAACTTTGCTCTTCCCTACATTCACCTTTAGAATCTGTTTCTTACAGACTCTCCCAAACTCATTTACCATGCCTTGCAGTTCCTCTTCATTTTCAATAAACAATACATTATCATCTGCAAACAATATAATAGAAAGTTTAAAAACAATGCCCTTTTTCATCAGGGCTGCTCCAACATCCACTGTCTTACTTTGTATCTCTTTTATAATTCCTTCCATATACAGACTGAACAACTATGAAGGCATGGCACATACATATTTCATTCCAACAATCAGATTAAAAAATTCACTTAGTTCACAATCCATACACACAGTAGCCCAAGCACTGCCCTCATATATGCTTTTCATGCTATTCAGCAGCTATTTATTCAATGAATTCTTAATATTTTCCACATTCCTTGTCCATCCACTCTGTCATACATTTTCTCCAAATCCATGAAGGCTGCATACAACTTCTCTACAAATTTTTCCAGTAAACTTCTTAGGATGAATATCTAATCTACACAACCTTTTCCCTTCCTAAAACCTCCCTATTCTTCTCTAACTAATCCATCCATCCATCATCCATTCCTATGTCACCCCATGAGAAGCGTAGGAACCCGGGCCTAGGCAAGTTGGTCCTAACATTTAAGATGAAAGTGACCAGCCTCACTTATCCCTCAGTGGCATTATGTGGGCAATAAATCCCAACCACCAGTTCAATCCGATTGGAACACCTTAATTACCCACTAAACCACCAGGAGCCAAAATTTGGTTATATGGTTACCACCCAGAAAAGTAAAAGGTATTCTTCTGTTATTTCCCTAACTCCATTAATAACCATCATACCATATACCTTTCCTGTTACACTAGGAAGGCAAATGCCCAGGTCTTCCACTATGGCTCAGATTTTAGAAGTCCTGACCACCTAGCCCTTTGATTTGGAAGGCTAAGCTTAAAATTTTGGAAGTCTCATGTTTTGCATATTGTATGGACATAATTTCTACACTTCAAACTGAAACAGTTTGTTGTAAATGTGCCACAAGTAGCTCAGAATAAGATATTTTTATCTAAAATTACAATAACTGATATATGGATTATCCATGGGTTCTTTAACCCCTTAACCACAGGTCATCACTTCCGTGACGCTTGGGCGCAATGGATCATACCGCGGGGCGTCACTTTTGTGATTTTGTGTTGTTTTGAATTTGCCTGGGCTTTCAGGTGGTGACCTGTATCATCTATCAGCACTGCCAATGTCCAACAATAGTCAGAGCTGCTAATGTCATCAGTACTCCCATCCACTGTTGACAATTTAGCCGTTTTACCCCATTCAAGACTCCCCTCCCTACCTCCCCTCCATTACCCTCTCTTGTTGTCTGCTCAGCTGCTCTGCGCTACGCAAATCTTCCCCGGATTTTTCCACTGATTTCATCCACTGAAATGAGCCCTATGCCCTATTCTTATACAAAATAATATATATATATAAAAAATAAGGTAACTGATAGTGCCATACACCTGGAATTGGCTAATTATCACTTGGCAACGTCCAACCTGCACTCGTCTGCTAATTTCCCTTGCTTTTTTTCCCGTGAAATATGCCGTATAAGCTATTCTCGTAATATAAATGTACAGTACTGTATATAAGAAAGAAAGGGAGACGCCTAAGTGATATTTATATTCACCTAATTTATTATGTATTGTCTAGATTTCCTATGACTTATTTCTTAGCATATACATTAGTAGCTGACATTTTCAACTCTTGGCTAACAAGATATGTACTGTACATTCAGTTCACTGTCGTCCTTCAAGGTGGAAGCATGTTGAAGTCGCGTCCCTCCATTTCTGCCGCTTTTGCGCCCATTACAAAAGGCCCTGTGACCTCTACCCCTACTAAACATCGTGTAGGAAGCGGTAAAGGACTGTAGATATATATAAGTGAGATAAAGTACAAGAAATAATAAAGTGTGAGAGTATATACGAGTAAGAAATGACAGAATACCAGCGGCGAATTAGCGCGAGTGGGAGGCTCGTACGCGCTCGTATTTTACATTGCTTTCACAGTCATTTTTTTGGGGGAGTATGGATTCCAAACTACTTGGAAATCATTGAATAGTGTTTCAAGTGATAATATCAGACAGTGGTATTCATATTACGGGATGTTGGAAAGTGTAAAGTGGAGACTTAGTTACCCAACTTCATAAGTCTCCACAAGTCCTACGGTAGTCGACGAGTGCTAAAAAAACATCCCAGGAGAATGATGAAGGTATGTGCCATATGCATATGTAATTATGATATTCTAGGACTAATAACTGATTTTTGGCAAATATTTTTACCATCATCCACTCACTTGATGTAATCCTGCCTACTTCTTCCTTAGCCTGTATCATTCTCTTTCTGAGCCTGCCCTCCTCTCTTCCTATTTCTCCCAGCTTTCCTGTCACTTCTTATTGCTTTTCTTTCCTTTACAGGTGGCTTTACATTGAGTGACAAGCCAAATGGTTTCCTGTAAACCTAGAAACCATTTACAACGCTGGGTGGTAACCATATAACCAAACCATACGTGCTCCCTACGTGTCAACAAGTGGGTTGGTGGAGGGTTTGTGCCCCTCCCCGTAAAACAAATAACTCAGAGTCAAATGGCCACCCCTTACGGGATTATGGCGTCTGGCAATAGATAGATAGATTTTTAAAAAGTCAGTTGGAGTGCGGATTTGCCCCCACGGGACGGGCACGGCGCACCTCCGACAACCCCACGGTTAAAGGGTTAATCAAAAATATTTTTCACAGTCTGCTAACACAAAATTGCTAATTAACTGCCATTAATCATGAGGATACAAAACCAACAATTAAAATATAGTTTTTACAGTAATTAACAGCTGCAAACTAAGCTAAAGGTAATACGCGGGGGTGTCCATCATCCACCAACTTGGTGTAACAGTACTCTGTTTTAGGGTAGCTCTACACTGGGTCGGAAGCCAAATGCTTTCCTCTAAACCAGGAAATCATGGACAGTGCTGGGTGGTAACCTTATAACCAACCCAAACGTGTTCCCTACTTGACAACAAGTGCGTGGGCGAAGGATTAGTGCCCCTCCCCACAAAAACAACTAACTAAGAATACAAACAACAAGCCTCAAACCAGGAATGACCAACAGGTGACGATTAAAGAACAAACAAAGGACATGATACAGACTGCAGTATGGAATGTAAGGGGTGTGAATGATGAGGTGAAAGAGAGAAAGATTGTTCAGGTGCTTGAAGGTGCAAAAGTGGATGTATGTGGAATAACCGAGCCTAATGGAGAGGTGAGAGTGTGAGAGAATGGGAGTATGGATGAGGTGTATGTGCGGGAGTGGGTGAGAATGAGAGGGCAAAAGAAGGAGTGTGCACTGCTGTGTGCAAGAGATGCAAGGAGAATATAAAAGAGTATGGATCAGTTGGCTCAAGGATTGTGTGGGTAAGATTGAAAGTTGGACTTCAAATGTGGGCAACTGTGTGCGTGTCTTCACCAATGCATGATTGTGGAAGCAGAGTGAAAGAAGAGTTCTGGAAAAATGTGGAAGCATGCATGGAAAGGTTTGAAAGGAATGAGCAAGTGTTTTTGATTGGAGATGTGAATGGAAAAGTAGGGAATGTGCAGGTGGGTGGAGTAGTTGGTGAGTAGGGTGTGCCTGCAGAAGTGGATGAGAATGGCAGTGCTCTAGTGGACATTTGTGCAGGGAGGGAGTTTGTGACAGCCAATAACCTCTTCAGACACAAAATGATCCATAGGTATGTGTAGCAAGTGATAAGAAGGGTGGGTGGTGAATGAATGAATGGAAGGCATTGATTGATTAAGTGTGTGTGTGGATGAAAAAATGAGAAGGTGCGTAATGGATGCAAGAGCATATGCAGGCTGGGGGAGTGGACTTCCTGACCACCACATGATGGTGGTGAAAGTCTACATTCAAACGAAATGGAGGACTAGA
This sequence comes from Birgus latro, assembly GCA_018397915.1. NCBI lineage: Eukaryota > Metazoa > Arthropoda > Malacostraca > Decapoda > Coenobitidae > Birgus > Birgus latro. The sequence goes on from JAGKTI010013334.1 coordinate 7,211, forward strand.
AGAAGGGAAGGAATGGAGGAAGTACTTCATACAAGGACGGTACAGAGGTTGCAAGAGTATGAAAAAAAGGTAGAATATGTGGAGGTGTGATTGGATGAATATGATTTGGAGCAGCTGGGGGACAAGGAAGGTGTCTGCAAGATATTCACAGAAGAAATCTGTGCAGCATGTGAGGTGGTGTGTGGGGTGAAGAGAAGACGAAATGGGGTGCATCAAACAGCATGGTGGAATAAAGAGGTGAGTCATGCTGTGGCACAAAAGAAGAAAGCATACAGTAAGTGGATGAGGAACAGGAGCATCGAGGAAGTTCTGAGAAGGATGAAAGAGTTATATGTAGAGAGGAAGAGAGAGGTGAAAAGATTAATAAGAGAGCGTAACAAGAGAGTGGGCAAGGTATTTGGAAGGAATTTGAGCGTAAAGTAGATGGAACGTAAGAAATTGTTCTGGAAAGAGATAAAGAAAGTTAGACTGGGTGATTAAGAATTTAGTTGGAGAGTGAAAGATCAAAATGGTAGATTGCTAGCAGACGAGAGAGAAAAAGTGAGCAGATGGAAAGAACACTTTAAGGAATTACTGAACATAGAGAAAATAATGCAAGTATAAGTGGCTGGTGAATGGCTGGGAGATTGAGAGATGTGAGAAGAAAGGAAGAAATCAGTAGGATAGAAGTTGTGGAGGCAATGAAGAAAGTCACAATGGGGAAAGCCCCAGGAATAGATGAAGTGTGAGGTGAAATGATGAAGCATGGGGGAAAGATAGTAGGAGTACAGATGTGGAAGACGTGCAGATTGGCCTGGGAGGAAGACAGAGTCCCAATGGATTGGAAGTCAGGTATAATTATTCCACTGTACAAAGGAAAAGGGGAAAAAGAGGTGTGTGGTAATCACTGGAGCAGTTGTCTTCTTAGTGTAATACGAAAAATATATGTTAGGATACATATTGACAGAGTTAGGGAAATAACAGAGGAATTGGTTGGAGAAGAGGAGGAAGGTTTTGGGAAGCGAAAAGGATATGTAGATTGGATATTCATTGTTAGGTCTTTAGTGGAAAACTTTCTAGGGAAGGAAAAGTAGTTGTATGCAGCTTTCATAGATTTGGAGAAAGCAAATGACAGAAAGGATAGACAAGGAATGTGGAAAGTATTAAGAATTTATGAGGGTGCTAAAGCTGAAGTGCATGTAGGCAGTGAACTGAGTGAATTTTTCTATCTGAAGGCTGGATTGAAATGGGGATGTGTCATGTCTCCATGGTTGTTTAACCTGTACTGTATATGGATGGGGTTATAAAAGATATACAGTCCTTCCTCCAATTTTGTGAGAATATGGTCGACAAAAACCCTCGCAAAATCAAACTTTGCAAATTCAAACAATTAAATACCCCCTGGGGGTAGGGGGGGTTTTCAAGAATTCTCCCCCAGCATCCCTGCTTGTCGTAAGAGGCGACTAAAAGGGTTGGTGGTGGGTTAGTACCCCACCTCGTAAAAACATCTAACTAAAAATACGAATACGAAGCCTCGAACCAGGACTGACCAAAAGTTGACGAAAAAGGAACGGACAAAGGACGAGGTAAAGACTGCGACCTACAATGTAAGGGGTATGAATGATGAGGTGAAAGAGAGAGAGATTGTACAGGTGCTTGAGAGTGCAAAAGTGCAAATATGTGGAATAACTGAAACTAAATGGCGAGGTGAGAGTGTGAGAGAATGGGAATATGGATGGGGTATATGCGCAGGAGTGGGTGAGAATGAGAAGGCGAAAGAGGGAGTGTGTATTGTTGTGAGCAACAGGTGGAAGGAGAATGTAAGAGAGTATGGATCAGTTGGGTCAAGGATTGTGTGGGTAAGAGTGAAAGTTGGACTACAAATGTGGGCAATTGTGTGCATGTATGTGCCAACGCAAGATCGTGTAATTAGAGTGAGAGAAGAGTTTTGGACAAATGTGGAAGCCTGCTTGGAAAAGTTTGAAAGGAATGAGAGAGTGTTTCTGATTGGAGATATGAATGGAAAAGAAGGAAATGAGAAGGTGGATGGAGTGGTTGGTGAGTGGGGTGCGCCTGCAGAGATGGATGAGAATGGCAGTGCTTTAGTGGACATTTGTGCTGGGAGGGGATTGGTGGTAGCTAATACCCTCTTCAGGCACAAAATGATCCATAGGTATACATGGCGAGTGGTGAGAAGAGAGGACGGTGGAATGAATGAACAGAAGGCAATGACTGACTATGTGTGTGTGGATGAAAGGATGAGAAGATGTGTAATGGATGCAAGAGTATATAGAGGTTGGGGGAGTGGACTTTCTGACCACCACTTGGTGGTGGCCAGAATCAGAATCCAAACAAGATGGAGGAAGAGAAGAAGGGAACGACAGGAGGAAGTATTTGTTACAAGGAGGGTAGAAAAGTTACAAGACGATGGAATAAAGGCTGAATATAAAAGGGCAGTGGAGGAGCGATTGGGTAAATACAGACTGGAGCACATGGGGGACGTGAAAGGTGTGTGCAAGGTATTCACAGAAGAAATCTGTGCAGCCTGTCAGGTGGTGTGTGGAGTGAAGAGAAGACGAAAGTGGGTTCAGGGAACAGCATGGTGGACTGAAGAGGTGAGAGAGACTGTGGCACAAAAGAAGAAAGCATATAATGAGTGGATGAGGAACAGGGGCGACGAAGAAGCTGAGAGACGGACGAGAGTTATATGTAGTAAGGAGAAGAGAGGTGAAAAGATTAGTAAGACAGACTAAGAAGAGAGTGGATGAGGAATTTGGAAGAAATTTGAGTGCAAAGTGGAGGGAATGTAAGAAAATGTTCTGGAAGGAGGTAAAGTGAGCTAGACAGGGTGCCAACGAAGTCAGTGGGGGTGTGAAAGATAAAAATGTAGATTACTAGTGGAGAAGGGAGAAAAAGTAAACAGATGGAGAGAACACTTTAATGAACTGTTGAACATAGAGAATGAAAGTAATGTATAAGTGGCTGGGGAATGACAGGGAGAAGGAGGGTTGTGAGGGAAGAGGGGGAAATCACCAGGATGGAAGTGGTGGAAGCAATGAAGAAGCTTAAGATGGGGAAAGCCCCAGGAATTGATGGAGTGTGTGTTGAAATGCTGAAGCATGGGGGAGAGATAGTAATAGAATGGAAGTGGAAGGTGTGCAGATTGGTTTGGGAGGAGGGTAGAGTCTCGGTGGATTGGAAGTCAGGTATAATTATTCCTCTGTACAAAGGAAAAGGGGGAAAAGCAGTGTGTGGTAATCATAGGGGCAATTGCCTTCTCAGTGTAATAGGAAAAGTATATGGTAGGATACTTATTGACAGAGTTAGGGAAATTACTGAGGAATTAGCTGGAGAAGAACAAGGAGGTTTTAGGAAGGGAAAAGGTTCTGTAGACCAGATATTCATTCTTAGATCCTTAGTAGAAAAGTTTCTAGAGAAGGGCAAGAAGTTGTATGCAGGCTTGATGGATCTGGAGAAAGCATATGACAGGGTGGATAGACAAGGTTTGTGGAAGGTATTAAGAATACATGGAGTGGATGGGAAGTTGTTGAAGGCAGTGAAGAGTATGTATGAGGGTGCTAAGGCAAACTGAGTGAATCTTTCCATTTGAAGGTTGGATTGAAACAAGGATGTGTCATGTGTCTATGGTTGTTCAATCTGTAAATGGATGGGGTTATAAAAGAGATACAAGATCGGGCAGTGGATGTTGGAGCAGCCCTAGTGAGAGAGGGCAGTGTTTGGAAACTCCCTGTACTGTTTGCAGATGATACTGTGTTGTTGAGCGAAGACGAAGGGGAGCTGCAAGGCTTGGTAGATGAGTTTGGGAGAGTGTGTAAGAAACGGAATCTAAAGGTGAATGTAGGGAAGAGTATAAAGTGATGGTCTTCGAGAGAAGTGAAGCCAGTGAATGTACAGTGAGACTGGATGGGAAGGATATGGAGAATGTGAGTGAATTTAAGTACTTAGGCAGTGTGATGAGTAAGGATAGAAATCTGGAGGGTGAAGTGCTCGAAAGGGTGCAGCAGGGAAGGAAGGTTGCTGGTTCGTTGAAAGCAGTGATAAGAAACAGGGAGGTGAGCATGGAAGTGAAAAAGTTGTTACATGACAGTATTGTGATACCAACTCTGACATATGGAAGTGAAGCTTGGACCCTGTTGGAAGGACAGAAGTCAAGAGTGAGAGCAGTGGAAATGAGTTATTTGAGAGGAGCATGTGGAGTCATATGGAGAGACAGACTAACAAATGAGGAAGAGAAGAAGCGTTGTGGTGTGATTGAGGACGTGACGGGAAGCGTTAGGAGAAACACATTAAGGTGGTTTGGGCATGTGGAGAGGATGGAGAGTGAAAGACTGACGAGGAGAGTGTATGTGAGTGAGGTGGAGGGGGCAAGAGGGAGGGGGAGGCTGAGGATGAGATGGAGGGATGGAGTGGAGAGGTATATGAGAGAGGGGGGTGTGAGTTGGGAGCGTGGTAGTGAAATGGCAGGGGACAGAGTGACATGGAGGCGATTTGTTTGTGGCCACCCCGTGCGGGATTAAGGCATCTGGCAATAGATAGATAGATAGAAATATATGAAATAAAGGGAAATTGGTCGACATCACTCCAAGGTAAGCACTTTTTCCTACTCTTTCTCTCGACTCTACCTCTTAATTTTACGATGATAAATGAAACAAACACGAACTGATGTACTGTACAGTGATATTAATGAGAAAACATCATAGGTAAGAAACATTAAAAAAAAAAATGCATTTACACTGATGTGAAGATTGGCTTAATGCACGGGACTGGCGGCGGGGCGAGGCTTGGCTACTGTTGCCCCGCGGGGCCTAAGTCATCACTATCACTGTTGGCAGATATTTCCACATCTTGCTGTCTTTTTTCTGCCTCTCTCATGAATCCCTCAAAGTCAGAATCGTCACTGGGGTCATCAGAATGAAAAAGGTTAGGGATGCTAAGATCGCTGGCTGCTTGGGGAGGGGTGGCAGGATGGCTGGTCAATGGGGCAGGGTCTCTTGGGGTTCTCATTAATTTTGTGATTAGAGACTGCTTCCTCTTGTTAACCCCATCTCCGTGTAGGTCAGCATAAAAACGAAGGGCCCTGTCAACACCGTGACATGCTTGCCGAGCCCTAAATTGTCACATACGTTGTTCACGATGGTTTTTTTCAGCTGGTCAATGACGCCGAGAATATTGGCCAGGTTATGCATCGTTAATTCTCGGCCGCTTCGCTTTTATGCTGACCTCCACAGAGATAGGGTTAACAAGAGGAAGCAGTCTCTAATCACAAAATTCAAGAGAACTCCCCGCCACCCCACCCCAAGCAGCCAGCGATCCTCGCATCCCTAACCTTTTTCATTCTGATGACCCCAGTGACGATTCTGACTTTGAGGGATTCATGAGAGAGGCAGAAAAAACACAGCAAGATGTGGAAATATCTGCCGACAGTGATAGTGATGATGTAGGCCCCGCAGGGCCACAGTAGCCAAGCCTCGCCCCGCCACCAGTCCCGTAAACCACGCCAGTCTTCACATCAGTGTAAATGCATTTTTTAAAAAATGTTTCTTACCTATGATGTTTTCTTATTAATATTACTGTACAGTACATCAGTTCATGTTTGTTTCATTTATCATCGTAAAATTAAGAGGTAAAGTCATGAGAAAGAGTGGGAAAAAGTGCTTACCTTAAGGTGAAGCCGACCAATTTGTAGTCAGCACTGCCTCACTCACCACTGAACCTGATGTGTTTAAACCCCTTCCTTTTGAGGAACTGGCATAGCCACCAATTCGATGCTTGAAAGGTTTTGTTGAAGGATTAATGGCTTTTTTAAGGCTCGTGTGATAGAATATCTTTGCCTACTACCTTATATGGCGCCCATCTAATGCAACACCTTCCTTTTCCTTTCTTTGAATGTAGTAAGCAAGATATCTTTCCATTTTTATTAGCACTTCTTTGCTGTCCACCAGCATTCTACAATCAAACTGAGCACCTCCATAGTTATTCGCTGCTTGCTTGATTTGTTCACTGTTCTTTAAAATCCTTCTCACTCACCAACACCAAACTCCTGACCAATATCAGAATTACCTTCACCTGCTTTTTTCCTTTCAATCATTTTCAGTTTGGTCTCCAAAATTATTTTCTTGTCCTTCTTACCTGTTGGCGCCATGATAACACTCGTGCAAGGTTAGACTGCAGGGGTATTGCGAGGAGCACCACGAAATTGTGAGGGTCAGTGACCTTGGTTGGAAACAGGTGCAAACAAACATGGCGGGGTGGCAGACCACTGAACTAGGAGGCTCAGTACGCCCAATGAACCAAGACGTCATTACTCGGGGTGGCAAAGTAGTACGGGAAGACGACTCTCCCACCACTCGACCTCGCAAAGTGTGTGATCAGTCGCAAAGTTCATATGTTAAAAAATACATGACTTTTGGAACTACCTGGCAAAACTGGTGAATCGCAAAGTTAAAGTTCGCAAAGTTGAAGGATGTACTGTACAATGTAGGGCAGTGGATGTTGGAGCAGCCCTAATAAGAGAGGGCAGTGTTTGGAAACTCCCTGTACTGTCATTTGCAGATGATACTGAGTAGTTAAGTGACGACAATGGGGAGCTGCAATGCTTGGTGAATGGTTTGGGAGAGTGTGTAAGACTTCGAGAGAAATGAAGTCACTAAATATACAGTGAGGTTGGATGAGGAGGAAATGAAAAATGTGTGTACATTTAAATACCTGAGTTGTGTGATGAGTAAGGATGGAAGTTTAGAGGGTGAACTGCTTGAAAGGACGCAACAAGGAAGAAAGGTTGCTGGTTCATTGAATGCAGTGAGAAGAAACAGGGACATGAGCATGGAAGTAAAAAAGTCACTGCATGACATTACTGTGTATGGAAGTGAAGCTTGGACATTGTTGGAGGGACAGAAGTCAAGAGTGAGAGAAGTGGAAATAACTTATTTGAGAGGAGAACGTGGAGTTACGTGGAGAGACACTAACAAAAGGGGAGATCAAGGCGCATTGAGATATGGACGAGGATGTGATAGAATGCATTAGGAGAAATACACTGAGGTAGTTTGGCCATATGGAGAAAATGAAGTGAGAGACTGATGAGCTGAGTGTATGTGAGTGAGGTGGAAGAGGGGAGAGGGAAGGGGAGGCCAAGGATGAGGTGGAGGAATGGAGTGGAGAGGTATATGAAAGAGGGGGATGTGAGCTGGGAGTGGGGCAGTGAAATGGCAGGGGACAGGGCAACATGGAGGAGATTTGTTTGTGGCCACCCCTCACTGGATTAAGGCATCAGGGAATAGATAGATTGATAGAAACTAAACTAAGAAAACAAACACTCACCTGGATATCTAAAATCCTAAAATACAGAGAACCAAACTATTTGCATGCAAATTGTAATCCCTCGATTATCCGATGTAGTAGAGTCATTGGTATGTCCGGATACGGACGAAATCTAGATATGGAGCAATACCCTACCTATACACAACCCATATGTACAGCACCCCATCTAATTGTGCCTACGGATGACTTCACACTCCCTCTTCTGTCTTTTTTTCCCTTTATTCTTTCCTCTTCCTTCTGCCTGTGGGTGACTCTACATTGAGTGGCAAGCCAAATGACTTCCTGTACACCAGGAAACCATTTACTACACTGGGTGGCAACCAGATAACCAAATTTTGGCACCTGGTGGTTTAGTGGGTAATTACAGCACTCCAATTGGATTGAGCCGGTGCAGGTTTACATCCAAGGGGTAGCTGGGGTTTACTGCTCACGTAATGCCACTCAGGGATGAGTGAGGCTGGTCACTTTCATCTTAAATGTCAGGACCAACTTGTCTAGCCCCAGGCTCCTACGCTCCTCATGGGGCAATGTTGGGTTGGATGATGAATGAAATGAATGAATGAATGCTCTTTGGTCTTTCTGTTATTTAGACACGAAAAACACACATGGAAATATCCAATATAATGCAAGACACTAAGAAAACAATGTACAAACAATAAAAATCCACAAATAAGTAAATAAAGGAGATGAAGGTTGCAAAAAGAATTTTAACAAAGTACAGTAGTGTACTACCACCCAGTGAATGGCAGTCAGGCGCTGTAACCCGATAGCCTCCAGCTGGTGTACAGTAATCCCATGTAGTCTAGTGGCTAACAAAATCACTTTATAAAAATCAAACACCTCCTCCTCCTCCATCCGTTGGAGCAAGGTGATGAGTGGGGAAGTGTGGCGAGCTGATGGAGGCCTACCCACCTCAGGAAACTTTGAAGATAGCCGCAAGCTGTCTTCAGAGTGGTGAGGCCTTCATCACACCCATACAAAGGCTGCAGAAGAAAATCAAGGCCTGAAGAAGGTAGTGAACCACCACAATTGCAACAATGGAAGCTGCCATGGTTACAACTCGACCAAGCACGTCCACACTCGAGAGAGACAAAGGAGGGAATTGAGGTGCAGTACCGCCAAGTGAACAAAGTGTTGCCATGTCCCTAACCATGCTTGGCTATGAGCACACAAGTATAAGGTGCCACACTGACCTGTGAGTGCAAGGGTCATTTTCGCTCAGCCAGACATATGTTGCCATGCGGCAACAACACTGGATCCACCGTAAATCATGATCTCAGAGAGCATCTGAGTAATCCAGTCACCCAGACGATTTTGACCATTCGGTAGGAAGGCGTGCCTGGGAGCATCCACGTGATCCGGGCAGTTGGGGCACTTTGACACTTTGGTGATAAGGCGGACAGCCATTTTCGCTCTGCTTGTGGGTTAGAGTTCTTATTACTCATGCGCGGCCGAGAGCATCTGAGTGATGCAGGTGGCCGGGAGACTTTGACAATTCGGTGAAGAGGCGGACGGCCATTTTTGCTCAGCATGTGGGTTAGGGTCGATATTACTCACACGGCCGAGAGCATCCGAGTGATCCATGCAGCCGAGGGACTCTGACCGTTTGGTGAGGAGGCGGACGGCCATTTTTGCTCAGCTGGTGGGTTGTGGACTATTACCTGCAAGTGGCCATAGAGACCAGCCAGCTGCCCAATCGATTTCTTTAATTTGTAGGCCACCCAACAGGTGATGTTGGAAATTTTATGTTCAGACAGAGACGAAGAAATCCAGATACTGCCATATTAGAGCCAAGGCCTAATGTTCAGGTATGGAGCATATCCAGATACGGAGCGTCAGGCCAATCAAGCAATTACTGTACTTTGATCTCTTCTGAAAAGCTGAGAACATGTCAGTAAATCAGTTCACACTGCCCTAGGTGGTACTCAATCGATGTAAACCGAGCAAAAATTTATAATTAGCTGTGGTTATGGTACACATTGGCTCAATCTTACGTAATGAATTGGTCATTTTACACAGTGTGGTACACCTGGTGATCTGATTTTAGGTGTGCGTTCAGGAATTTGGAAGTCACTGGGACATTGTTGATTATAAAATCGGACATATGGCTGTATTCTTATATATGCCCATCGTACTGTGGTTGGAACGGCCATTTTTTTATATATCCGGGACACGACTGAATGATACAGTGGTATGGTAATACAGTACATGAAATTATCCGTACGATAGTTCCCATTTAAACAGCGAGCGTCCAGTTGCTGGCGAGTAAGTCATGGGCAAGCGGGAGTGAATCTACCCCCACCCACACCTCCCACTCATTACCCACCTTGCCTGACTAGGTCACTCATATATGCGACCTTCATCATGGAAAGTTCACCTGTTACTCCCTATTGATCTACCGCTATGGCTGTGGGTTATTTTTGTGCTTGTGATGCTGGCGATGCCCTTCGTCATCATATCCATGGCTCCACCACCAACAAAGTACTGTACCGTACTTGTGTTTTGTTTCTGCCGGCTTAATCGTGATTTCGGACTATTCGGGCACTCTTTCACACCATGTAGCCCGGATAATTGGGTTATCACAGTACATGCACTAACAGAAGCCCTGAAATGCCCCAATGATTGCCACACACTTCTTTTTCCCCATTTCCTTTGATCTACGGTATAATTATACCTGACTACCAATCCTCTGGGACTCTACCTTCCTTCCAGGCCAATCTGCACATCTTCTATATCCATTCTACTACTACCTCTCCCCTGTGCTTCAGTATTTCATCACACACTCCATCAATTTCTAAAACCTTCCCCATTTTGACTTTCTACATTCCTTCCTCTACTTCCATCCTATCAATCTCCTCCTCCCTTACCTCAATAAATGCCTACTTTGATAAATTTTGTCTGGTAGTTCCTTTGTTAATGTAAACAGTTACTAATCACTTTAAAAGATGAATATGGAAACAGAAACATGTTACAATGATAAAACTGCTGCAGAAAAATCATTCTGACTGTTTTCATTCAGTGGTGGATATAACTGACACACTTTGAGAACCAGTCCAGAAATCAATTTCTCAGCAAAAGAGTTAAATTTGGAAGACTTAAACTTTGCAAGTTCTGACAGAACTAAATGGTGTCAAAATGTGAGAATCTACTGTATTTTCCATCCATTTTTTGGTTTCTATATTTGCTTCAATCCTCCACTATTCAAAATATATCGTGTATCCAAGTCTATGAGTACATCAGCATACCCAATAATTTCGACATGATATCCAAATTGGGAAACTCTACAGAAAGCCTCCAGCCATGATGGGTTGCTCCCTTGATTCCAGGGTTTGTGATGAAGTCTGTTAAATGAAAACTAATGGTAGTGGCCTACTAAAATCATCTATGCGCACCAACACCAGAGATATAAGTAGGGGAGACATTTCACACTGGAGGGTTAGGTGTGGTTTTTATAAACCTCTTCAGTATATTAGTTCTTTAAAATCAGTTGGAGGTTGGAGGAGCAAAATAAAAATGACATTTTGAGGCTGATGATGATAACTTAAGAATGACATAAGGATGTGGAGGATACCTGGGAGGTGATGTGAGAGGAATGGCGAGGACAAGCGTTCTTCACTGTTGTTCTGTGGCAACATTGACTCGGATTCAGTCTCAGATCCACTGTCAACATCCTGGTTCTGTAAAATTAAAATAAAACTCATAAATTCTTCATTTGTATATTCAAACTGCTCAACACCAGAATTCTATCTATCTATCTATTGCCAGACGCCTCAATCCCGAACGGGGTGGCCACAAACAAATCGCCTCCATGTCACTCTGTCCCCTGCCATTTCACTACCACGCTCCCAACTCACACCCCCCTCTCTCATATACCTCTCCACTCCATCCCTCCATCTCATCCTTGGCCTCCCCCTCCCTCTCGCCCCCTCCACCTCACTCACATACACTCTCCTCGTCAATCTTTCACTCTCCATCCTCTCCACATGCCCAAACCACCTTAACGTGTTTCTCCTAACACTTCCCATCACGTCCTCGACCACACCACAATGCTCCTTCACTTCCTCATTTGTTAGTCTGTATCTCCATGTGACTCCACATGCTCCTCTCAAATAACTCATTTCCACTGCACTCACTCTTGACTTCTGTCCTTCCAACAGGGTCCAAGCTTCACTTCCATATGTCAGAGTTGGTATCACAATACTGTCATGTAACAACTTTTTCACTTCCATGCTCACCTCCCTGTTTCTTATCACTGCTTTCAACGAACCAGCAAACTTCCTTCCCTGATATCCTTTCGAGCACTGCTCCAAAATTAAACTCTGGAGAAATCTCTGGTGGTGAAGGATTCTTATTACTGTCGCTGTTGCAACCCAAGGTTCATCTGGATGTGAATTTTGTGGACTGAACAAAACCAGCCACTTCAAATGGTCACTCTCAGTCTTTTATTTATTTATTTTTTTAATGGAGTGTCTGTGTTGTGACAGTGTTAAGCATGAGGTGAGCAACTGTGTTGTGGTGCTGGGGCTGTATTGCAATGTGGACACAGTGGATTGTGAGTTGTATTTTGTGTTGGTGTTGTACAGGGAAAGAGTAGCGACTGCACCTCAGTCCGGCTAGATGTACTTAAGTCTCTCAGGGTAGAGTAGTTTCTGAGGGATGAATGTCTGGTGGTACAGTAGTTCATAAAGGATGCTACAGTACACACACCAACTTTGTGTGTGTTCAGTTTACATTTCACCTTGTTTGCGAGCTCCACTAAGGACAATATTCACCTACACTGCGTGTTCTTAGTTTCCAATTCACCCAAATTGTTTTATAGAAATATTAATGGCAAACTGAAACAAAAGGAAGGAATCACCAAACTGAAAGTAAAAGGAGAGGTCTATAAAGATGCGGGAATGCAAGCTGAAATAATAAACAAATGTTTCCAATTGGTTTTTACTAATGAAGGGGAGTTTGTGGAGGGGGAAGGAGTGACTAGAAATGTAGTGATCGTTTCGTTTCGTTTCGTTTTTGAAGGCTCCAACATGCTTGCATGCGTCGGCCTTGGTCACCTAATGGCGGCTCTCCACGCTGCTCGATCCCTGGCAGCCTCCCTGTTCAGTCCCTTAACCCTTAAGTCACACTTAATGACCTCGTCCCATGTCTTTCTCAGTCTACCCCTCCCAACCTCCCCCCCCCAATATTAACACCTCTCACCCTCTGTACCCAATTATCATCCCCCATCCTCTCCACATGTCCAAACCACCTCAGCCTACATCTCCTCATCACAACACCAATACACTCCAGTCCCATCCTACCTCTCAACTCTTCCATCGTAAATCCAGCCCCAACAGGCCTTGCACGCAGGGACACACTGCACATCCACCTAATCATTGTCATTTCTGTATGTTTAAACCTGCGAATATCCTCTTCCTGTACTGCCCAGGTCTCACTACCAAACAGCATCACACTCCTAACACATGCTGCATATAAAGACCACTTAGCACGTAAGGAGAGTCCTCTCAATGTCAGGAGAGGCAACAGCTCCCTGAACTTCTTCCAACCACTTCTCACTCTAGCAACCGAGCTAACTCCAGCCCCACCTCCGGCACATAACATGTTTCCCAAATAACGAAACTCTTCCACGCACTCAAGAGACTCACCTGCAAGTTCAACCCTCTCACGCCTAACAATCTCCACCTGCTCTCCCCGACACGCCGCACACATGAAATCAGCATTATCTCGCAGTCTACCTCTAATACCACTACATCTCTTGCGCACCCACTTATCACAAACACTACACAAGATGGAATTACTTCCCACACCCATGTGGAAAACTGCACATGGCCACTCTCCCTCTCCTCTGATTGTACTGCCACCAACCCTAGATATCATCACTTTTGTTTTATCTACATTCACACTTAAGCCCTCGTACCCCATACCATCTCTCCACTTCTTAAATCTTTCCTCCGCCTCCTTTTCATTCTCCGCAATCAACACCAAATCATCAGCATACAACATCTCCCATGGGAGTCCATCTCTGAAGTCACGTGAGAGGGCTTCAAGCACCATGATAAACAATAAGGGACTCAAAACTGACCCCTGATACACACCAACATTCACGGAAAACTCATCACTCAAAGCTCCATTCACTCTTACCTGGGTGCGAGCACCCATATACATGGCCATAACCACCCTAACCAGCCATTCTTCCAACCCTAGCTTTCTCATTGCCCACTTCACCACCTCTCTAGGGACTCTGTCAAAGGCCTTTTCCAAATCAACAAAAACAAAATACAATTCCCTTTTCTTTCCAATATATTTTTCCTGAAGCTGTCGAACAATGAATATGGCATCAGTGGTCCCCCTGCCTGGCATAAACCCAAACTGCTTCTCATCGATATTCACTCTTTCTCTAATCATACCTTCTATAACTCTCTCTATTACTTTCATTATCTAATCTAAGAGCTTTATACCTCTGTAATTTCCCCTTTCCAGGGCATCACCCTTTCCATTGTACACATTTACAATTACACTCCTCAGCTAATCATCTGGGACAACACACTCATATATAATCCTATTTATCAGGTCAGTGACTAACCTTACCCCAGTATCTCCTGAGGCCTTCAACATTTCAGCAGTCAACCCAGACACACCTGCCGCCTTCCCCACCCGCATCCTGCCTATTGCCTGACTCACAGTAGCAGCGTCAATCAAAGGCCAAGGGCCAAACACCGGATCAGCGGGCTCCAAACCTTCTCTATCCCAATCAAACTCCTCATTCAACAATCAGCTATAATACTCTCTCCATGCATCTATAATATCCTCACTGTTCACCACTACCCTAATATAAAGTGGAAGTGCAGGAACTGTACAAATTACTGGAAACTCAAGATGTAAGGAAAGCCCCAGGACTCGATGGAATTTCTAATTGGGTACTGAAGGAATGCAGAGAACGACTGGCGGATAACATTCACAGTTTAATTGTGTGTTCGCTGGAAGAGGGGAAAGTGCCTCGGGAACAGAAGAGGGCAAACGTGGTACCAATTTATAAGGGAGGAAACAAGGAAGAACTCCTGAACTATAGACCAGTGTCCCTAACCAGCATGGTTGCAAAATTGTGTGAGAGGATTCTGAAAGACAGATGGATAAAATATCTGGAAGAGATGAATATTTTGACTGAAAGTCAATTTGGATTCAGAAGTGGAAGGTCATGTGTTTCCAGCTTGTTGAGCTTTTACTCAAGAGCGATTGATGTGCTACAGGAGAAAGACGGTTGGGTGGATTGGGTGTACAGTATTTAGATTTGGAGAAGGCCTTTGACAAGGTACCCCATAAGAGACTAATGTGGAAATTAGAGCATATAGGAGGACTGAAGGGTAACCTCCTGGAATGGATGAGAGACTTTTTGAGGGACAGACAAATGAGGACGGTAATAAAGGACAGGACGTCTGGATGGAGAGAAGTAACAAGTGCTGTACCACAGGGCTCGGTGTTGGCGCCAGTAATGTTCCTGATTTACAAAAATTATATGGTAGATAGAGTGAACAGTTATGCAAGTCTGTTTGCTGATGATGCAAAGATCTTGAGGAAAGTAGAGGTTGAAGAGGACTGTAAAATGCTGCAGGGGAATCTGGATAGGATACATGATAGGAGCCGGATGTGGGAAATGAAATTCAACGCAAAAAATGTAAAATATTGGAAATGGGTAAAAGCACCACGAGGCAATCACTGAATTATTTGATGGGTAATGAACCAATCACAAAAGCGAGAGAAGAGAAAGATTTAAGAGTGCTGGTCCAGAATAGTTTGTCACCTGAAAAACACATTAACAAGATAGTTAGAGAGAAATATAAACTCTTGACCAACAGAAGAGTAGCATTTCATTACATGAATGAAGAGATGATGAAAAAATTGATAGTGGCCATGATCTGCCCCAGGTTAGAATATGCAGCAGTAGTGTGGTCCCCACACAAAAAGAAAGATATAATAAGATTGAGAGAATATAAAGAACAGCAACTAAGATGGTCACCAGTCTGGCAGATCTGTCATACAGTGTGAGGCTAGAAAGGCTGGATTTGCCGTCCTTAGAGGAAAGGAGAGAGAGGGGTGACATGATTGCATTGTTCAGGACCATGATGGGAGTAGATAAAATTGATAGAGAAGATCTGTTTGTATGGGATAAGAGAGCAACAAGAGGACACGGATTGAAACTGGAGAAACCAAGCTGCTTGAAGGACATCCAGAAATATAGTTTTCCATATAGATGCACAGACCTGTGGAATAGACTGGCCAAAGAGATCGTCCAGTCTAAAAACTTAAAACGAGTTTAAACCAAAATTTGAGTTACTGAGAAAAAGAGACGGGACCCCACAAGCGTAGCTCATTTCCTGTATATCACAATTAGGTAAATACAGTTAGGTAAATACAAGCCAATAGTCAGATGTTTGAGCCAAGACAGCTGCCCAGTGTTTACATTCCCTATAATCATCTCCCTTTTTGTGTGTGAAAGGGCACTGAAACACTACTGCTATTGCCAAATAACAGACCAAGTGTGCAACAAATAATGTAGCGTGAGATATTAAGTAATAACTTTGTGAACAGTTAGTCATGTCTGGCAAGGACGCTGCACCAAGCAGAAACTGTGGTGCTACTGAAGCTGCCGCGGGTAAGCCTAAAGTGTAAGTCTCATA